>ONZH01018682.1:0-229819 GCA_900303285.1 Rhinella marina | reverse complement strand
TACTCCATGTGTGGTCTGACTAGTGTTTTGTAAAGTGGCAGGAGTATGTTCTCATCACTGGCATCTATGCCTCTTTTGATGCAACCCATTATCTTATTGGCCTTGGCAGCAGCTGTCTGACACTGGTTTCTACAGCTTAGTTTGCTGTTCACTAAAATTCCTAGTTCCTTTTCCATGTCAGAGTTACCCAATATTTTACCATTTAGTATGTACTGGTGACTTGGATTATTCCTTCCCATATGCATAACCTTACATTTGTCAGTGTTAAACCTCATCTGCCACTTGTCTGCCCAAGCCTCCAGTCTATCCAGATCTATCTGTAGCAGTATACTGTCCTCTTCTGTGTTAATTACTTTACACAGTTTAGTGTCGTCTGCAAAAATTGATATTTTACTAGGCAAGCCTTCTACAAGATCATTAATAAATACATTGAAGAGAATAGGGCCCAATACTGACCCCTGTGGT
Source organism: Rhinella marina (assembly GCA_900303285.1). Classification (NCBI taxonomy): domain Eukaryota; kingdom Metazoa; phylum Chordata; class Amphibia; order Anura; family Bufonidae; genus Rhinella; species Rhinella marina. The sequence continues at coordinate 229,354 of ONZH01018682.1, read as the reverse complement.
ACCCCACTGGTTACAGTGACCCAATCTGAGTATGTACCATTAATAACCACCCTCTGTTTTCTATCACTGAGCCAGTTACTTACCCACATGCAGACATTTTCTCCCAGGCCAAGCATTCTCATTTTATGTACTAACCTTTTATGTGGTACCGTGTCAAATGCTTTGGAGAAGTCCAGATATACGTCATCCATTGATTCGCCGCGGTCCAGTCTAGAACTTACCTCCTCATAGAAACTGATTAAATTGGTTTGACATGACCGATCCCTCATGAAGCCATGCTGATATGGAGTAATTTTCATTGAGGTACTCTAAGATAGCATCTCTTAGAATACCCTCAGTTTACCCACGACAGATGGTAAACTTACCAGCCTATAGTTCCCGGGCTCTGTTTTTGGACCCTTTTTGAATATTGGCACCACATTTGCTATGTGCCAATCCTGTGGAACACTCCCCGTCAGTATAGAGTCCTTAAATATCAGAAATAAGGGTCTGTCGATGACATTACTTAATTCTCTTAGGATACGGGGGTGTATGCCATCCGGTCCTGGCGATTTGTCTATTTTAATAGAGGTCGGCGTCGCGCTCCCTCTGCACGACATCGCCGGACCTCTCCGCCCCCCTAGAGACGAGCAATAGGGAATTGAAGTGCTGGTCTTGTCAGCCAGCACTTCATGAGTTAATTCTCTGTTTGGGTTTAGCCATGTGGTGCTGATCACACCACATGGCTACTTTACATATTGTTTGGACAGCTTGCTCCGCCTCAGGTCATGTGATGCTGGCCACATCACATGATCCTGGGCGGACTATTTAAAGATGGCAACTGCCTCACTCAGATGCCTGTGATTAATCTTCTGAGATCAGTGCTGTGTGTTGGACCTTGCTGTTGGATTATTGGTATATTGGATTTTGGCTTCGGACTTAGACTACGCTTTTGCGATTCCCCTCGGTATTTGACGTGACCTCCTGTTCTTGACTTGGCTTGCTGACTATTCTGCTATTGTGTTTGTTCTGTCTGTGTTCGTCTTTCCCTGTGTTCCCTTCCCTTCCCTGTGCACGTACTCAGCATAGGGACCGTCTCCAAGTTACGGTTTTGCCGCCTAGGGCATCTACTGTAAGTAGGCAGGGAAAGAGGTGGGGTTCAGACAGGGCACACTATCCCTTGTTTCCCTGTCGTGACACAGGGCACTTTTAATGGGGAATTTACTTTTATATTCTGCATTTCATCTGATAGTTTATTTTCCTCAGTGAATACAGTGGAGAAAAAGATATTTAGTAGCTTTGCTTTCTTCTCATCGCTCTCTGCAACTCCCCCCTCATTACTCTGTAAGGGGCCGACACCTTCAGGTTTATACTTTTTACCATTTATATAATTAAAGAACATTTTAGGGTTAGTTTTACTCTCTTTGGCGATTAATCTCTCGGTCTCTAGTTTGGCTGTTTTTATTTGTCTTTTACATATTCTATTTTTTTCCTTATAGTTTTTCAATGCTTCCTCGCTCCTCTCCTGTTTTAGTGATTTAAATGCTTTCTGTTTGTCATTTATTGCTTTCTTTACAGTTCTGTTTATCCACATTGTTTTTTTTTCTTGTTCCTTAACCTTTTATTCCCATAAGGTATGTACCTCTCACAATTAAATATTAGGATGCTTTTAAAAATATCCCATTTTGTGGCTGTATTTTTATTTTTGAGGACTTTGTCCCAGTTAGTTAGGCCTATGGCTTCTCTTAGTTGGCTAAATTTTGCTTTTTTGAAGTTTGGTATTTTTGTTCCTCCCTGAAGAAACGCTTTTTTGAATGACAGTTGGAAGGTTATTATATTATGGTCACTATTTCCCAGGTGTCCCCCAACCTGCATATCTGTTGTTCTGTCAGGTCTACTGGTTAATACTAAGTCCAGTATGGCCGTCCCTCTAGTCGGGTCCTGAACCAGTTGGGAAAGGTAATTGTCTTTGGTTATTTCCAAGAACCTGTTTCCTTTATGAGATATACAGGTTCCAGTCTATATCTGGGTAGTTGAAATCCCCCATAATAACGACCTCATTATGATTTGCCATCTCGTCTATTTTGTTTAGAAGTAGATTTTCTATGGGCTCTGGTATACTAGGGGGTTTATAATAAACTCCTATTAGTATTTTATTATTGTTTTTGGCTCCATTTATTTCTACCCACAGTGACTCCACATCTTCATGTCCCTCACTTATATCTTCCCGGAGTATGGGCTTTAGACAGGACTTTACATAAAGGCAGACCCCTCCCCCTCTCCGGTTTTGGCGATCCTTTCTAAACAGACTGTAACCCTGTACGTTAACTGCCCAGTCATAGCTATCATCCAGCCATGTCTCAATTATTCCCACAATCTCATAGACCTTCTCACACATCACAAATTCCAGTTCACCAATTTTATTAGTCAGGCTTCTGGCATTAGTGTACATACACTTAAGAGGTCTATGTATATTTTTTACCCCTCTTTTGAAATTACTATTACCTGTGAAGTGAATATCCGGGGTTTTTGGGTTACTTTGATTGATGTTTTGCCCAATATTCTCCCTACATTCCTCACTAATCCCAACCCCCACTAACCCCCCACTCTCCCCTCCTATGACCCACTCTCTATCTACACTATCTACCCCCCTATTAGTATTACCCCCCACTCTCCCCCCAGATCCTAGTTTAAAAGCTCCTCCAGCCGTCTAACCATTTTTTCCCCCAGGGCAGTTGCACCCTCCCCATTAAGGTGCAGCCCGTCTCTACTGTAGAGTCTGTAGCCGACAGAGAAGTCGGCCCAGTTCTCCATGAACCCAAACCCTTCCTTCCTACACCAGCCTCTGAGCCACTTATTTAACTCCCTAAGCTCCCGTTGTCTCTCTAGTGACGCTCGTGGAACTGGTAGTATTTCTGAAAACACTACCTTGGAGGTCCTGGACTTGAGCTTCTCTCCTAGATCCCTAAAATCATTTTTATGGACCTTCCATCTCCCCCTGACTTTGTCATTGGTGCCAATGTGTACCATGACCGCCGGGTCTTCCCCAGTCCCACCCAATACAGTACAATACAATCTAAATGTAATAATCTGATAGACCCAGTGTGGGGGAGTACCAAATTACCAGCATTTGAACATAAAGGCATCTACTACCTCTTCTGTAAAGTGGAAGGGGCTAGAGGACAAACAATCATAAAACGGCGGCAGCAAACTTACATGTCCAAGGTCTGCAATAAGAAACGAGTTCCAAAAATGTCCTCAGTGCATTCACGTTTCTGGGCAAAGGGGTGTCCTCCACAGACCTCTTTCATTCAGGGGTGAGATGTTTCACTCCAGGAAGGTAACAGTAATGCAGCAAAACTGAAGTTTTGTTTTTGACACCTTGCAGCCATGATCAGCCAAAAAGGACAAGAATGACAGTACACAGATGTCCCTGGAGGGACAGCAGAGCAATAAATCATCAACATATTGCAGGAGTACAATCTCCTGATGTGGTACGTTCTAATCTGAGAAAACTTGTGACATGGCTGCAGTATACATACTGGACGAGTTCTGGGCTCCCTGCAGCAGCACCACCAGGTACTGTCTGGATGTAGTGGTACTGAAAAGAAAACATTTGCCAAATCAATCACAGTGGAGTGGGTAGAAGTAGCGGGAACCTGAGCCAACAAGGTGTGTGGATTGGGCACAATGGGGGTGTTAAAAACTGTGGCATCATTGACAGCACGTAGGTCATGTACCATCCGGTACTAGGTGCTTTTTGCCCTTGTCATTTTTCTTTTCACAGGGTAGAAAAGAGTGTTAGAAGGGGATACAATCTTCTTGATAACCCCCCTTTTTTCCACAAAGTCTTGGACTGTCTGAGATATGGCATCTGACTGTGCCATACTCAAGGGATACTGCAAGAAGGGCTTCCTTCTCATCTTCTGGGAGTACTGACACAAACATGGACCAGGGAGTTTTATCACTAACAGCTAACAAACAAAGTTCCTGGTCATATCTACAGCTTTCATTAGCTTGCGGATGTTCCTCACTGTCTATCTACATTCTTTCTCCCTTACTACTTGTGTGGCAGTTTACAGTTTACCACAGGTGAGACCATTTCTGTCACGATCCCCTCCTTTTGTGATTCTAGCATGGGCAGGACACCCAGGATCAAGTACTTCACTTGACCTTGTATGAAATGCAGGACCTAACCTAACATCTTCACCCGGTTTCCCTTGACCTAGAGTCCTGAACACCTGCACCATCACAACAACCTGTTAGGAATCGAAATGAAGTTGCCTCCAAGTGCTGACTTAATCCTAGTAAAGGAAAAAACATAGAAGTGAAGGCATTTCATCTAATTAAACAATAATAACAAATTATAGGTATATGTGTATCCTTCATTTACTAAATTGAGTACTCTTTGTGATGCTACTTAGATCTATGTGTATCGTTTCCTACTTGTAGCCATGTCAGGGAGAATACCAGTAACTAAGACGGCTACTGGGCGGGGACTGAAGTTCCCTCAGTTAAAATGGCCGCCATGGAAGGAAGTTCCCTAAGTTAAGATGGCTGTCAGAGCGGAAATTGGACGTGCCATCTTGTGTGATAACTGGATACAAAGAGGTGAGCTGCAGGCGTGGTTTTGGCACTGACGTACTTTTACAGGTCTACTCCTCTGGAGAGGGAGACTGAGGAGGCTACTGATATGGTGGGGGATGTGTCTGCTGGAGCATGGCAGGGTCCTCCTGTGCCATCTTAGGGGCTGTGCTGACGGCATGTAAAAGTAATCATTTGTCTTTTCATTATACATTTCTGCCCAGACTAATTTCTTTTTTTTAATTTCTTTTTATTAGTTTTCACAAAGGTATTATCACATATAAACAATGCGTTAAGGCTTCTTTCAGACTAGCGGCAGCACGGTTCCGGCACCTAATGGGTGCTGACGGATCGGTACTGCCGCTGATACATGTGTGGAGCCGGAGCAGCGCTCTGGCCCCACACATGTTGACACAGACACAGAGAACATACATACATACGCACACATACACACATACATACTTACATACTCCAGCCAGGGACGCCGGCAGCACGTCTTCACGCGCCTCCTGCGCGCAGTGATGACAATTCCCCACAGCGCCCTCTGCTGGGCGCAGTGGGGAAATGTCATAGCTGCGCGCAGGAGGCGCGTGAAGACATGCTGCCGGCGTCCCTAGCTGGAGTATGTGTGTATGTATGTATGTATGTATGTATGTATGTATGTCTGTCTGTAGCCGGATCCGGAATGACCCCCCATTGCAAGTCAATGGTGGACAGATCCGGATTACTGGTGTGTCACACCAAACGGATCCGTCCCCATTGACTTGCATTGGGGGTCATTCCGGATCCGTCTTGGTGCATGCTGCGGTTTGTTCTCCGGTCTGAAGACGGAACGGAATGCTTTCAGGAGCATTCCGTTGTCTTCAGTTCAGTTTTGTCCCCATTGACAATGAATGGGGACAAAACGGAAGCGGTTTTTTCCGGTATTGAGCCCCTATGACGGAACTCAGTACCGGAATTTAAAAACGCTAGTGTGAAAGTAGCCTAAGAAACTGTCATAGGAAAGGTATGCATTGTATAAATATCAAAGCAATGAGTAATGACAACTTTACAGTATTAACAACAATCTTTCGTGAACCTATCTTACCCTTATAACCCAACCCTCCCAAACCCTCCCTCCCTGCCCTGTGTAACCAATTCTAAAAAGACAACGAAATTTCCTGAGGATCTTCACGTACTTGAGGAAAACTGTAAAGGGGTGCGTCTGTGTAATTCCTCATATAGGTACCACGTGGTTTGATCAAAATGTGATTTCAGTTTAACTTTGACCGAGTCGGATAAGGTGTGCATGAATAGGGACCATTTTTAAAAAAAACGCTTTGTCAGCTTGTCTTTGTCGGATAAAGTGTGAATCCAATCCATGTTAAATAAGTGAGTAATTTTAGATTGGATGAAAGGAATAGATGGGGTCTCGAGATCAAGCCATTTATGTAATATGCTTTTCCTTGTTGCCGCTGCCCAGACATGTAGGAGGGCTTTGTGTCATCTATTGATGTTACGCTGCTCATCTGACAAAATGTTAAAGATAGCCCATTGGGGAGTAATGGAGAAGGAGATGTTGTAAGTCGTGAAAATATGTAATCTCACCTGTTCCCACAGGTCCTGAATACTTGCACAGCTCCAAAGATGATGGAACAAGTCAGTGTTTGGTGTACCACATTTGGAACATAAATATGATTTGCCGGGGGACATTTTATGTTTGACATGTGGGGTTATATATGCTCTGTGAAATATCATCAATGCCATATCTGTATAGCTACTAACTGGGGAATGTTTATGTATTTTTAATGTGGCTTCTAATAAAGTCTTGATTTCAAAATCGGGAAAGTCATTGATCCATTTTATTGGCCCTGTCCTAACCGAGTCCCAATCGATTAATGGTTTGAGGAATCTATATATAGTGCTAGTAGAAGAGACCGTAGTTCTCCCCCTTTTAAGGAACACATTTAAACAAGCACCTCTAGAATCAAGAGGAATAGTAGATAGACATTTTTGGACAAAATTACGGGCTTGTAAGTAAATAAATTGGTTATGGGCAAATGCTGGAAATCGTTGGGTGACCTCTGAGTAGGGAATCATAGAGTAGTTAGTGTCTAACACATCCACTACCAATGAGCAACCTTGCGCTGCCAACAGCGAATAGATTCTGGGAGGTCTGCCCAGGAAATTTGGGTGCCCCAGAAACGGTTGAAATAATGTATTCATGCCATCAAGTTGACTCATTTTCTGGACTTTACGCCAGGCCTGTATAACCGTCCATAGAATAGGGAAGTCTTTTACATTAGGTGGCAGGGAGGCAGTGGGTAGATGTAAGAGCGCCATAAGAGAAATGTGTGGAAAGAATTGTCTCTCCATAGTCACATTGGCAAAGTGTGATTTCCCCCTCAACCAATCTAACGCATAACGAAAATTAGCTGCCAAATTATAAAGTGAGATGTCCGGGAAATTAAGTCCCCCTAGCGCGCGTGGTTGTTGTAATTTGTAGAGGCTGATGCGACTTCGCCAGGTAGAGTTCCAAATAAACCGCCTAAAAGTTCGCTGTAGCAGCTTAATGTCCGATAAATGGAGTAAAAGCGGGAGTGTTTGTATAAAATAGAGTAGTTTTGGAAAGGCTACCCTTTTAAGAAGGTGACATCTACCTGAGAAGGATAAAGTAAAATGCTGCCAAGATTGCACTAAAGTTATGATAGATGCTATAAGGGGACGATAATTCAATTTATATAAGTGAGCCGGATTAGCTGTCAGCTTAATCCCTAGGTAGGTGATAAACTCCGAACTCTACTTAAAGGGGAATGAAGCACCTAAGTGTCTCCTGGCAGTATGAAAGATCGGAAGGGCCTCTGATTTATTATAATTAACCTTGAATCCAGATATATTGCCGAACAAGTTAATGGTCTCTAAAATATCTGGAATCGCTTGTCGTGGATTAGATATGAATAATAAAATGCTAGTAGTTTAGTTTCAACTGATCCAGTTTGTATACCCCTAAACGAGGGAAGTGCCTGTATTGTTCTAATCAAGGGGTCTAGAGCTAAATTGAATAATAATGGGGATAATGGACAGCCTTGTCTTGTGCCTCTGCCCACTGGAAATGGAGAGGAGCACAATGAATTAACCCATATTGAGGAATAAGGAGTATGGGGCCAAATTCTCTTAATCTTAAAAGTTCATGCAAATATCGCCAAGAGACACGGTCAAATGCCTTGTCTGCATCAAGGCTGACTAAAATATTCTTAGTCTGTCTGTGGGTCCTACTATATGAGATTGCACCCACCGCTGTTCTTATATTATAGGTAATAGATTTCCCTAGCATAAAACCAGTTTGTGATGGATGAATAAGATCAGACAGAATTGTCTGCAACCTATTCGCTAGCAGTTTAGTGAATACTTTGAAATCTGTATTCAGGAGCGATATGGGGTGGTATGATTCTACAAGGAGATGATCTTTCCCTGGTTTCGGCCAAACGGTTATACAAGCCTCATTGAAGCCATCAGGAGTGGTTTTGGATGTAATAATATGGTTGTATAAGGTATGTAAATAAGGGGTTAACGTGGAATTCAGCAAACGGTAGTATTCATTCCCAAATCCATCGGGCCCCAGAGCTTTCGACAATTTAAGGGATTTAATAGTAGACTGGATTTCATCCGTACTAACAGGTGCATTTAACCCCTTCACCCCCGGAGGTTTTTTCGCTTATGCATTTTCGTTTTGCGCTTCCTGCCTTCAAACAGCCATAACTGTTTTATTTTTCTGTTCACATAGCTGTATGAGGGCTTGTTTTTTGCGGGACAAGTTGTACTTTCCAACGCCACCATTTAATATTGCATATGGTGTAGTGGGAAGCGGGAAAAAAAATTCCAAATCAGGTGAAATTGCAAAAAAAACGCTATTCCGCTACAGTTCTACGGGTTTCTTATTTACAGCGTTCGATGTGCATTAAAACTGACCCTTTACTTTCATTCTACTGGTCAGTACGAATCCGTCAATACCTAAGATGTATAGTTTTGGACGCTTTTTTCCGCCACACAATTCGCCGTATTGGAATTTTTTTTTTATATTTTAAAAGTACGGGCGTTTTCGGTCACGGTGATACCCATGATGTCTATATTTATTGTTATTTAGGTATTTATTTTTTCATTATATGGAAAGGGGGGTGATTTGAACTTTTATATATTTTTTATTTTTTATATATTTTTTAACATTTTTTAAAAAATTTTTTTCTATTTTAAAGCTCAAATATGAGCTGATATATTGTGTTTTTTTTTTCTTTATGAGCAATCAGGGATTTACTAGATGGAGTTAAATCCCATAATTGCTCATTTCTTATCCTGGCCTGCCATCTAGTGGCCAGAATAAGAATTGAGTTGATCACAGCATTGCAATCTATGGTTTTCAATCTTTTCCAAGAATTGCTGCCCCAAGTGGACTCTAATATGTTCAGAATGGATCATATCCATAAGGCCTTGTACTTCCCAAAAAACTATAATGTTGAGACATTGTACTAAAGCAACATTAACCTGAAATGAGGGATCAGCTTTTGGTGGCAGCTCGGAATTTACAGTCCCTCCCAGGTGTTGATTCATCAGTACAATAGTTTGCTGATTTTGCTCCAGTTACATTAGTAAAACAGAGTGAAGCAACCACCAGTGACTATGGCTTTTTAAATAGCTCAAATATGCTATGGCTGGGACTTTCCTTTACATGTCGCCTGCAAGATAGGATCCCACGATTACATGATTAAAGACCCTAAAGAAGGTTATGATATCCTGCCTGCTGTTTGACCAACTGGTCACCCTGCTCCATTATCACAACTACCAGCAAGATCATGGCAAGTCCGCAGACGTCATCTTTCTGCACTACTGGAACCTCCTGGACGCCCACAAGAACCTCCTAGTCATCCCTAAATGACAGCCTGGCTTACAGTCTTCACAGTGGAGACTTTCATTCAGCAGAACGATATGTCTGTATTGACTGCATACTGTGATCTCCAGCATTACGGTTTAGAGACTGAAGATTTTTTCCTTCACTTACACTGTTTGTATGTTGAGGCAGTATTCCTCTTTGTTCCATGGTACTGCTTACGATCACGATAGGCAGTGCTTTCTTGCCGAATCTGTTGCTGTCGGTTGGGCAATGGAGAGTACTGTGTCATTTTTTTGCTTCTCAGTATGGCTAGACTGTTGTTACTTGTCTAACCTGTTTTTACACAGATCACCCTTAAAGTGTAACTGCCATTTCACTACCAAAAATGAAATTCATAAAATATCAGATGCTGAAGGTATTCATGAAGCTTTATTTTTCTGTTAATATTACCTTTCTGATGTCTGTATTCAGCCCTTAGCAATCCTATTTCTCTGTGCTTCTTTTTCAGCATCTTTCTAAGATGTCCTCTGCTGAACTTCCTGTGGTGATCTTTGCCATGTCCTTGAGGCCATCCTGTATTTCCCATAACCCCTTGCTCTCCTCACATGAACTAGCAGGACCAATCAGAATGTAGATAACCTCCTCTACTACCCTGGAGCAGTGTGTATCCTCTCACATACAGCTAACCAGAGACAGACAAGACCAATCAGAATGCAGATAACTTCCCCCACTACACCAGAGCAGTGTGTATCCTCTCACATACTTGTAGTCCTACACATACAACATGTTGCTGAGTATCCCAGCAAGCAGACATGTCACTCAGCACTTGTATTCACTCCCTTTGCATAGAGAGGGGAGGGGCAGAGATTGTTGTTATAGCATGTAAACAAAGGCCAGAAGAGAACCAGGGAAATGAGAAAATATAGATTTTTTTTGCCTAAAACTTGCTTAGCTTAGTTATATATTGCTGCCCATCAGATTTACAGTGCTATATATTTTTTTTATAACTCGGACTACCCCTTTAAGGACAGTTGGCACATTGTATTCACCATGCTTTTCTTTTTTCCAGCATTACATGTTTCACTCATTTATGCTACTTTGTTTTATGTACAGCTTCATGGGTGGAGCTGTATGTAAAACTTCCTTCCCTTCCTTTATTCTTCCTACCCTATCCTTCCCCTTCTACTCCCCCAACATTGTTCTTTGCAAATTTTGCCACTGATCTTAATTCCATGATACCCTCACGCTTTAGGCGTTTCAGGGGACGTTATTGGCCCATTTTGTTCGATATGTGGATCCTGATTGTGTCTGCTCACATAGCTCTGTTTTTTAATGCAATATCTACATAGGTGTATAGAGGCCCATTTCCAGCAACCATCACTCCAGTGTTCTAATGGTACATTGTGTTTGCTAACTGTGTAAGAAGGCTAATGGATGTTTAGAAAACCCTTGAAAACCCTTGTGCAAGTATGTTAGCACAGCTGAAAACAGTTTTGCTGGTTAGAGAAGCTATAAAACTGACCTTCCTTTGAGCTAGTTGAGAATCTGGAGCATTACATTTGTGGGTTTGATTAAACTCTCAAAATGGCCAGAAAAAGAGAACTTTCATGTGAAACTCGACAGTCTATTCTTGTTCTTAGAAATGAAGGCTATTCCATGTGAGAAATTGCCAAGAAACTGAAGATTTCCTACAACGGTGTGTACTACTCCATTCAGAGGACAGCACAAACAGGCTCTAACCAGAGTAGAAAGAGAAGTGGGAGGCACAACTGAGCAACAAGACAAGTACATTAGAGTATCTAGTTTGAGAAATAGACGCCTCACAGGTCCTCAACTGGCAGCTTCATTAAATAGTACCCGCAAAACGCCAGTGTCAACGTCTACAGTGAAGAGGCGACTCCGGGATGCTGGCCTTCAGGGCAGAGTGGCAAAGAAAAAGCCATATCTGAGACTGGCTAATAAAAGGAAAAGATTAATATGGGCAAAATAACACAGACATTGGACAGAGGAAGATTGGAAAAAAGTGTTATGGACAGACAAATTGAAGTTTGAGGTGTTTGGATCACACAGAAGAACATTTGTGAGATGCAGAACAACTGAAAAGATGCCGGGAGAGTGCCTGACGCCATCTGTCAAGCATGGTGGAGGTAATGCAATGGTCTGGGGTTGCTTTGGTGTGGGTAAAGTAGGAGATTTGTACAAGGTAAAAGGGATTTTGAATAAGGAAGGTTATCACTCCATTTTGCAACGCCATGCCATACCCTGTGGACAGCACTTGATTGGAGCCAATTTCCTCCTACAACAGGACAATGACCCAAAACACACCTCCAAATTATGCAAGAACTATTTAGGGAAGAAGCAGGCAGCTAGTATTCTATCTCTAATGGAGTGACCAGCGTAGTCACCAGATCTCAACCCCATTGAGCTGTTGTGGGAGCAGCTTGACCGTATGGTATCAAGCCAATCCAACTTGTGGGAGGGGCTTCTGGAAGCATGGGGTGAAATTTCTCCAGATTACCTCAGTAAATTAACAGCTAGAATGCCAAAGGTTTGCAATGCTGTAATTGCTGCAAATGGAGCATTCTTTGACGAAAGCAAAGTTTGAAGAAGAAAATTATTATTTGAAATAAAAATAATTATTTCTAACCTTTTCAATGTCTTGACTATATTTTCTATTCATTTTGCAACTCATTTGATAAATAAAAGTGTGAGTTTTCATTGAAAACACAAAATTGTCTGGGTGACCCCAAACTTTTGAACGGTAGTGTACTACTGTGAGTTCCTGAGTTTCATCACCTTTTTTTCTTCTTTTCTCCTTCTAACTTGCTCTGGACATGACCCACCGCCTCAATGTTCATATGTAGGGGCGTAGCTATAGGGGTGCAGAAGTAGCAGTCGCTACAGGGCCCAGGAGCCTCAGGGGGCCCAAAGACCCTTGTGCCACATAACAAAACACAGATATTATAGAAAGTGCACGCTGTTCAATTTGTACCTCTGGCTGGAGGGAAGGGCTAGGTCAAGAATTTGGCATTGGGGGGGTGCCATTTCAATTTTTGCCTCAGGCAACACAAACGCAATGTGCTTCCCTGCCCCTGGCCACAAAGCACTGAGGGAAGGGAACCCAAGCTAAACTCTTGCACCAGTCCCATAAGCATTTAGCTATGCCTCTGTCCATATGTAGCTTTTTTATCTGTAAGCCATGTGTAGAATCATATCTCATAATGTTAGGGGATTCAATTCACCTCAAATGAGACGTAAGGCTTTCCTACAGTATGATCAGCTTAATCCTGATATTATCTGTATTCAGGAATCCCATTTTACTCCAAACTCTTGTCCCAGAAATTTCCATAACTGACATAATGGCTCATGCACTATTTCACATAAAAAGCAGAGGTGTTGCTATTTTCCTTAAAACTCCTTGCCATTTCAGATTGAGTCCACTATTATAGATCCCGAAGGGCACTATAGTATTGCAGTTGGTTCCCTATAAATGAATACGATATGTCTGGTCATCTCTTATACGCCTAACAATCAGCCTGTCATTTTCTTTCGTACTCTGGGGAGAATACTCAAGTAGTACCATTATTTGGTGTGGTGACTTTAATATGTCTTTTTATGCAAGGCTGGACAGATCATCCCTAGTAGTGAGTAAATTGTCCTCCAAGTCAAAGAACTTTATACTCCTAAGTTATGCGGGCATTAGACATTGCTTATTGTTGGAGGGAGTTTAATGGGCCACATCAAGGATACACTTACTTGTCACAATCAGACCTCCGTTATACTAGCATCAATTGGATTTTATCCTCAAGACGACTTCTCTCCCACATCGTATATGCTACACAAATCCCATGTGCCTGGTCTGATCATGATCTGGTCATGACTGAATTTAACTTGGAGACTCCATCTAGATGCCTCTACAGTTGGATGTTAAGGTCCTTTCTCACAGTTAATCATATTTCTGTAGCTCTTAGGGACTTTTTCCATTTTAATAAACCTACTGATACATCCTTTGTGGTTAATTGGGCTGCACACAAGTTGTTTGCATGGGGGTCATCATAGCTAAAGCTTCTAAGCTAAAGAACGAACAGTCTAAAGTAGAGTCATATTTGAAGTATAAGTTGTTCTGTCTGGAACTAGCTAATCAGAGACAGCCCTTATTGTACCTCATCAAAGTCATTAAAGATACTAAACTTCAGCTTGATGCAACCCTTCTGTACCACACTGAGAAAACTGGCCCACAACCCAGATAAAATGCTTGCTGCTAGACTGCACACTCGTCAATGTCTCAACACTGGTTATCAAATTAGGGATGTGAGAGGGCAGATTACTTTAAATCCTACAAAAATGTATCAGCAATTCCATGCTTTTCATCAAAATGTCTATTAATCTTGTCAATCCCCTTGTTGCTATCATCATCAGATGCAGACCTCCTTAATTGTACTATTTCTGATGCAATAATGTCCTTGAAAAAACGGCAAGTCACCTGGATTTTTGGCAGTGTATTTTAAAAAGTTCAAGGACATTCTAGCGCCTCAACTGGAATTTTTATATAATGACATTCTTCAAGTTGGCAAATTATCTTCGGACATGCTCACTGCTTTAATTACAGTAATCCCTAAACTGGATAAGGATCTAGTCCTGCAAACTACCATCCCATCTCACACCTTAATGTTGCCCTAAAAATCTTTACGTTCATATTAGCTAATTGCCCACTCTAATAAACTCTGATCAGGAAGGGTTTCTCCCAGGTGGACAACGTGGGGAAGGTGTGTAATATTATTCAGTGGGCAAATGCGAAGTCTCAGCCTATCTCCTTATTAGCCTTAGACATTGAGAAGGCTTTTAATTTGGTCTTATCTTTACCAAGTAATAACAACCATGGAACTTTCAGGAGCTTTTCTCCATTCTGTACAAACTATTAATCCAATCCCAACTGCATACCTTAAGCTGCCCACAGATACTCTGGTCCCTATTAATATTCATCGAGGCACACTTCAGGGTTGCCTCCTTTTCCCTGCCCCTTTTGCTTTGGCTATTGAGCCATTGACCATTATGATCTGATTTAATCCAAACATCCCAGTTGTGAACATTGGGACCCACAAATATTAAGTGAATCCTTTTGTGACTGATATGCTTCTTACTATTACAAAACCCTACAAGACCCAATCTATTGCATCCAGTTTGGTTGTTTCTCTAGCCTGCAGATCAATACTGCTAAATCCAAAATTTTACATGGCAATACCCCTTCTTCAGTTTGTGACTTAGGTGTGCTTAACTTTGGCTTTAAAACCCAAAATCATTATCTTCCCTATTTAGGGATTAACTTACCGAAAATGCTTGACTCCTCTTTTAACGCATGACTTACCCCTAAACTCTGCCAGGAATTCCTCACCTGGAACTTCCCTACACACTTGTCACAAAGACCGGGATAGTCGAATGGTGTGTTGCCTTCCTGGCGCTGGAGTTCGGCACATCGTGGATCGGGTTGACAGATTACTGGGAGGGGCTGGAGAAGATCCAGCAGTTATGGTCCATATCGGAACCAGTGACAAAGTTAGAGGTAGGTGGAGCGTCCTTAAAAATTATTTTAGCGATTTAGAGCATAAGCTTAGGGCAAGGACCTCAAAGGTAGTGTTTCCCGAAATACTGCCTGTACCACGAGCCACACAAGAAAGGCAGCGGGAGGCACAAGGGAGACTTCTCTGTCGGCTACAGGCTCCACCGTAGGGATGGGCTGCACCTCAATGGGGAAGGGGCAGCTGTTTTGGGGGAGAAGATGGCTAGAAGGCTGGAGGAGTGTTTAAACTAGGGACTGGGGGAGAGGGTGCAGATAGAGATCTGGGGCAAGGTAATGGAACTGGGGGAGGAATGGAAGGAGGAACTAGAACAGTGAAGAAGGAAAGGTGTAGGGGAAAAAATATACATAAACATTTTAACTATATGTATACTAATGCCAGAAGCCTAACTAATAAAATTGGTGAACTGGAATTAGTGATGTGTGAGGAGGACTATGACATAGTGGGAGTAACTGAGACATGGCTGGATGATAGCTATGACTGGGCAGTTAACGTACAGGGTTACAGTCTGTTTAGAAAGAATCGCCAAAACCGTAGAGGGGGAGGGGTCTGCATTTATGTAAAGTCCACAGAAAATCTACTTCTAAACGAAATAGACGAGGCGGCAAATCACAATGAGGTCGTTATTATGGGGGGTTTCAACTATCCAGATATAGACTGGAAAACTGAAACCTGTATATCTCATAAAGGAAACAGGTTCTTGGCAATAACGAAAACCATTTCAGGTGACTACCTCTTGAAGCTCATCAAGAGAATGCCAAGAGTGTGCAAAGCAGTAATCAAAGCAAAAGGTGGCTACTTTGAAGAACCTAGAATATAAGACATATTTTCAGTTTTTTCACACTTTTTTGTTAAGTATATAATTCCACATGTGTTAATTCATAGTTTTGATGCCTTCAGTGTGAATCTACAATTTTCATAGTCATGAAAATACAGAAAACTCTTTGAATGAGAAGATGTGTCCAAACTTTTGGTCTGTACTGTATATATATATATATATATATATATATATATATATATATATATCTATCTCCCCTTTTTCCTGTGGGCTGTCACAAACTTAATTTGTTTGCTGGAAACATGCTGAATTACGTTATGTTGGTGACTTCCTGCTTAATTGTAAACTTATGACCAGAGCATATTTCCTTTCTGCTCTCTGACCCCCAACTAGTGAACATTTTAGAGTTACTCAAGTCTTCCACTTCTTAGGCTACTTTCACACTTGCATTTGCAGGATCCGTTTGTGAGATCCGTCACAGGCTCTCACAAACGGTCCTGAACTGATCAGTTTTGTCCTAATGCATTCTGAATGGAAAAGGATCCGTTCAGAATGCATCAGTTTTGCTTCAGTTTGCTTCAATTCAGTCTCCATTCCGTTTTGGAGGCGGACACTAAAACGCTGCTTGCTGCGTTTTGGTGTCCGCATGAAGAAACTGATGCAAACGGATCCGTCATGACTCACAATGTAAGTCAATGGGGACGGATCCGTTTTGTCTGACACAATAGAAAACGGATCCATCCTCCATTGACTTTCAATGGAGTTCAAGATGGATCCGTCTTTGCTATGTAAAAGATAATGCAAACGGATCCGTTCAGAACGGATGCAGACGGTTGTATTATCATGACAGATCCGTTTGTGAGAGCCTGGACGGATCTCACAAACGGATCCTGCAAACACAAGTGTGCAAGTAGCCTTAGCCTCCTTATCCAGGGTTGCCAACCGTCCACAAATGTCTGGGCAGTCCGTAAAAATAGGTGACTTTTTTCCTGTGTCTGTGAAAAAAAATAGACGTGTCTGTGATTTTTTTTTTTTTTTTTTTGAGGTTCGTGGTACTTGACTAGATTATTTTCTTATCAGTATATTTATATCTGGAGAGGATTATTTGAGGTATTTGGAAGACATCTCTGCTTGTCAGCACCTGTATACTTGCTGGGGCTTAAACCACCAACATTTTATAATAAGGCCTACAAGCTTCTAAAACATATCCTGATGTCTGCAAAAATACACATTGCCTCCAGGTGGAGGTCTCATTCCCTTTCTAAACTTAATGAGACACTAGAGAAGGATTCTCAACGATCTGGCACCCATGGATGATATGTGCCAATTCTCCTAACTTACAGTACTTTCTATCTTTATAAAGATATACAATGACTCGTGGAGGGTTGGGTACTCTGTCTTCCTATTCCTTCCCTACAACTTTACCTCTAGGACCAGGGGAGTCACAGGAGCAGAGCCTTTATTTATATTACAATACATAACTTCAGTTATGTTCTTAATGTTTTATAATAGTTTCATTCCCATTCCCAACTGCTTTTTCAATATTTATTGATTGCTATTGGATGCTTATACTGTATGTAATCTGAAGCATACTTTGAGATTTTCTGTTTGTTCTATTTTGCCAATGAATGAATCTTTTTAAACATAAATCCTTCAACTGGCTGTGGGATTGGACACAGAGTCAGAAACCTGATTGGCTTGGCGACCAGTGTCACAAATAGATTGACCAACTGAAGCTTGGTTTATCAGTATAGCAACCCTCCTTATAATAGCCGTGAACTGTAGCTTACTAGAGGTGCTGGAAAAATGGACTGTTCTCTCTGCTGGAGATGAAGAGTCTGGATGTGTTTTTTTTTTACCTTTTAAGTAGTGGTTAAAAGAGCTATGTGTGTTTTGTGTAAATTTCTGACTTTTATGAGGGGCCACTGGACCCTTATATCTAGGACCAGATTTCAGTGGAAATTACTTATGAAAGGAACTAACCAAGCGATTCACATGTACAGAACAAGCTGTTACCAAGATTGTTCGTCAGATCCATAACCTTTACAATGCACCAGATTCTCATAGGAAACATCTAACCTTATGAGAATCCACTATGCAGCGTATTTCACACTGTAGATCTCGCTCCACCTGAAAAGGAGGAGGAAGTCCCCTTGGTGGAGACATAGATGGAATATCCTTTTTTGAGCAAGGATTTATGAACCATCATGAATTTTAAAAGAAGAGGGCAGAAGCAATGCGAAAGACACAGGATTGATAACTTCCACAATGTTATCTTATACAAAGATAGGTTGAGACACATATTTTCAGTAGATAGCCAACTTTTTGTCTATTATCAGCATCCCTTTTAGAGAAAATTGAGCTTTCTTCGGGTTTGTCTGAACATGGACTGTGCACAGTTTGAGTCGATCTATACCTCTGGATTTTTATTAACGGAAGCAGAAAACTAACCGAAATGAGAATGATACCCATGCTTACATAATAAAGGTGAAGTATCAAGTGACATAAAATGATGACTAGAGTTGAGCGAACGTGCTCGTAACGAGCACTGTACTGCTCGGATCCCCTGCGCTTGAATGGCCGCAGCCATCCGGATCCGTCCTCCTCACCCGACTGCAAGTCAGTGGGGACGGATCTGTTTGGTATGACACACTCGTATCGAATCTACGAAGCGGCGAATAGATTCGCTCATCTCTAGGCCAAAGTCATGCTTTTCTCTAAAGATGTAGCCTGTGGGTAGCCAGAAGATCTTTCAAACAGTATAACAAACCCAGGAGAAAATAGTAACAAAGGACTGGCTCATTTGACTGGGACATCATGGGCCATCATCTAAATTCTGAAAAATATTTTTCAACAGGGAACTCTCCCGATGGAGAGAAAGAATATTCACTTTTGTCACTGCCTTACAATCGTCATATAAGAAGTCTATACAGATGAAAGTTCAGGGGCATTAACATCAAAGGAGAAGACCCAGGTTTGTATATCTCCTTGCAGAAGAGACATGATGAGCCCTACCTGTTGCTGCTCTGTACCCGATGAATGAGCTTTCAGACAGAAATATAACTTGCAAAACTCCTAGATGGTCACAAGCAATTTCTGATCTTCAGAAAACCCTATATGGAAAATTTGGTTCCACTGAAATAGACAAGTTCATAGGAGCAGTTTCTGAAGCAGCACTTTGGACAAGTGCAGCCTCCTGATATTGACGCCTCTCAGCAAGATCTTGGACCAGCTGCATCAAGCCCTGTTTTTGATCAACAAGATTATGAACCTGCTCCATATTTTATGTTGGGCCTATGAATATGTAAGGAAATACTATGGTTACCATCCGGAAGCACAGCCAGCAACCTCAGAAACTGCTTCCAGTTTTCCTTAACGACTCCAATTAGTAAGACACCAAAGCCTCATTCACACGTCCGTTCCCTGCTCAAATATGTGAAAAGGTGGTCAGTGATGCTTCTGTGAAGATGTCCATGAAGGATTCATATTTGGGCCGTGTGTCCGTTTATTGCAGTCATTTTGTCATCCGTGTTTCACTGACAATGAACAGCTGAAAAATAATTTTCAAAGCATCTTTTCCTAATGATCCATGAAACACGGATGGCATCAGTGGTTTTCACGGACCCATAGACTATAATGGGCCTGATGGATCCATGCTTTCGTGCAAAAGAGCATAGCTTTCATGCAAAAAAGATGGACCCACGGACCATGGTAAAAAACGGATGTGTGAATACACAAATTAAATGAATAGGTATGTGTGCTGTCTGTGGAGAACACGTACTGCACATGAACGTGTGAATGAGGCTTAAGGCTACCCCTAGGTTCTTCGACTTTTCCCCAGAGCCGCTCTAAGGCCAGATGAGCTTGAGTAAGATAGCAGAAAACTAGTGTGAGTTCACTAGAAGCAAGCTGACCAGAATGACTGGCAGTACAAAAAGTAGTTGACAAAAACAGGAGACTCAAAACAGCAGACTGTTAATCCAGAAAACAAGCCATAGATACCAGGAGTTCAAAAAACAAAAAGGAAGGTGGGTTAGCCTTTTGTTTTTTTTGCCTAACAACCGCCCCCCCTCCCATCCTGACCCTGCTCCCCAATACTGGGTCCCAGCTCCTTTGCTCTTTGGCCCCAGCTACCTCGCTCAGGTCTCCTGTTGTCAACATCCGCTTTGACAGCCAATGACTGGCCACAATTGTCCTTTGGCATGTCCTAAAGGGGGCCAGGGAGCGAAGGACCGTCAGGAAACGCGTAAGTATGCTTCCCTTTGCAGGTCTGACCAGGAATATAGATCTGCCAAAAAAAACCCTAAAAGGCAGCCAAACCCCTTTACATACCCTACCTGGATCCAGAACTGGACACCAAGTCGGAAACCTGATTGGCTTGGCACCCAGCCTCACAGATAGATTGACCAGCTGCGGCTTGGCTGGTCAGCATAGCAACCCTTCTAAAGCAGTCATGCATTGGGTTATGGCTAGGCGATTTCCTGACATGTTCTTTGTTGTCTCATTATTCATTTGTTTTTGTTTTTTCTCCTTTTAGTTTGATTACCTACGTACACTAATGTAAAATGTCATGCCTGAAAATAACATGTAAGTGCAAAACAGTGGAACAGTTTATCATCATTCCAGAAGAAATATGTAATTGTTTTAAATTATGTTAACAAAAGAAAATAAAAATAATGTTGCAAAAAAAGAAAAAAAACATACACAGCATGCAGAATCTTTGTATGCCCCCTATTTCTGAAGAAGACATACCTCGTAGTTACTGTTCACATGTAGTCACAGCTTTACCAATGCTGTTCATAATTTAGAAATGATGCTATAACTGTTACATCATTTATGCCTTGCTATTTCAAATTCTGACTATGTTGCTAGATCAACATGAGACTCAGACCATATGTAACAAACAGGTATTGAATTACTTATGGGTAATGTGATCTTTTTTAAGGTACAGATCACTGCTTATATGAATAATTAAACACGGATTAAAGTTTCTAAGCTTTTAAAGCCACTTAAAAAGGAACAGAAAATCATGAAAAGGAAAACTGTAATATTTTACTATATTCACCCTTTAATAATATATTGTGGGTGGCAATAGCCCAAGTTACATCCAGTGAATATTATTTTTTTCCAGCTAAGATACATGAGCCTTATCATGGCTATGCAATAATTGGTAGCCGTCTGTCTCCTGCGTTACCTCATTCACGAAGCGCACTCCCCCCCCTTACCCTGAGAAGAAGTAACGAGTTGCTGTAATTCCCATATAAGGAAAATTGAAGCATAAAGTATCTTTTGCCTGTCAGAGAGATTTGCAGTGCCAGGCAAACACATCCTAGAGAAACTCGCAGTACAAACTATACACCCGTGTGTTTCTGAAGTTTATTAAGCTCTTGAAACAATCTTTTCCACAATAAATTTACAGTCAGTCCAAAAATATATCTGTGCGAATAAAGCATGTTAAATAACAGTGATACTCAGTACCCATCTATGTTTTCACACAGCCTTTGCGCCATGTATCTGTTAACCAGTTCACAGTGGAGAGGGTAACAGAGGAAAGTGCTTCATGTACTAAGTGACAGAGAAGAAATGTTTTCTTTTCCAACATATAATTGTGATTTACCATTTATTGTGGCTGTTACATATACAAAAGAATGGCAATGTCCATATATTTTGCTGACAAACTACGGGGGTTGTGAAATGAGGGATCGAATGGACAGTAGCAAAAAAGAGACCTTCAAAATGGGCTTCAGCAATATGCAACATATTACATGCATTCAATACATAGTATCCTGCCTTGGAAAAGTGCTTGAGAAATTCCCATTCCTCACTGATCCCTTATTGATCCCAGTAAGATTAGCAGAAATGATATCATCCAGTCCCTGCTGGGTCAGGGGGCTGTTGGCTGCAAATGTTGATATACTGGATATGTAAACAGCTAGTCACATTGATATAAATGTAAAAATGCTTTCACTAGCAATGATGGCTAAGAGAGGCTGTTGGACCCTAAGGCATCTTGAGTTATTGCTGCAATAACAGATATGGATTCAGAAGCACAAGGCGAATGTTCATCAGAAGAACGCTTCCCTTTGATAATCCTGTTTTACTTCAGCCACTTGGGCACTTCCACCTATAAAAAAGAGAGATGGTGTCAATGTTGTGTTGTAAGCTTTGGTGACTAAAATGAGTGTGTGGCCTTCAAAGCTAAGGGGGTCTGGCACCTCTTTCAAGCACGACTAGTACTACATGAGTACTGCTGACACTGACTTTGGATGACTACTTTATATCTATACTCCTATAAGCACCGCTGTAATATTATGACAGAACCCATGAGCCACAGCAGATAGTGGAGACAAGCTCAAGAGTTAGCGCTCATGAGTACTGCTAATGTATTACAGTAACACTCTGGTGCCACAGCAAGGGAATAGGGGAAGTATACACATATAAAGTAGCGAGTCAGTGTCAGCAGTACTAACCATGCTTAACAGAGATTTCCTTTAACCCCTAACAGTCACATAAAATTTTTAAAATGTCACTTTTCTATTTTAGAATTTGAATTTTTCTCAAATAAATATAGATTGCAAACAACTCAACTGCCTCCAAGGGTTTTTCAGATTTTTTTTTTTTTTTTATGAACTTGGACCCCAACCAGCAGTATCTATGGAAAATTCCATGCTTCCCTGCTCTCTGCTGCACCTTCAGTGGTCTTCTGGTATCAATCTGTCAACTTCTGCATGTACTGGGTCACGTGTGCCACTGCAGCCAATAACTGACCTTAAAGGGAGTCTTTCACCTCATTTTCACCTATATAACTAACAGCAGTGTTCCACAGAAGATTGCATACACATCCCAGACATACCTGTATGTACTCTGTGCCTGTATTCCATGTTGAGAAAAAGCACTTTTATTCTGCAGGAAAACAGCTCCCAAGTGCCCAGCTGAAAGTGAAAGTAAAAACAGCTTTCTCTCCAGACTCAAATTCTAACAGCTATATCTTCTGATATACTGTATATAATGATATGATTTTGGTATCACTTGAAAGCTCAGAATGCCAGCTTTCAAAAAAGGTCAGAACCAGAAAAAAGGTCATTTTTCTATCTGGTACCAATCCCAAGATACGAGCAGCTAAAGCAGCTCTCCCCTCTTCAGTCTGGTTTGCAGCAGCAGCAGCAGAGCTGGGCACTTGGGAGCTTTTCCTGGACATGGAATACAAACATAAAGTGCACACAGGTATGTCTGGAATGTATCTGCAATCTTCTGTGGGGCAGTGCTGTTAGTTATATAGGTGAAAAACAGGTGAAGGGCTCCCTTTAAGCAGCATGTGATCCAGCAGTGATGTGCCACCTTACCACTGAGACCATTCATTGGCTGCAATGGCACACATGACCTTGTATTAAGTTGTATTATTAAGTTGATAGACGGGAACCAGAAGACGAGTGAAGACAGCCTGAGACCAAGGAAGCTGGAACAGAACATCGGAGTATGGATTTTTTTCCACAGGTACAAGTGGCTAGGGGGAAAACTAAAAACAAAAAACTGTTTGGTTTTTATTTTTACTTCTAAGGCTACTTTCACACTAGCGTTTATATATTCCTGTATTGAGCTCTGTCATAGGGGCCCAATACCAGAATAAAACGCTTCAGTTTTGTCCCCATTCATTGTCAATGGGGACAAAACTGAACTGAAGAAAACGGAATGCATCTAAAAGCATTCCGTTCAGTTCTCTTCAGTCTCCAGACCGGAGACCAACATGCTGCGGTATGCTCTCCGGTCTGTGCATCCGCACCAAGATGGAACCAGAATGACCCCCAATGCAAGTCAATGGGGACGGATCCGTTGGGTGTGACACAATAGTAAACGGATCCGTCCTCCATTGAGTTTCAATGGAGTTCATGACGGATCTGTCACATTGTCCCTCGCAGCTCCCTCCTCCCTCCAGCAGGGGGCGCTGTGGGGAATCTTCCCATTGTGCGCGCCGTCGTCTGGAGGTGCTGGGACAGTTCGGGAGCTGCTGGGACAGGTAAGTATACCCCCCCTCCTCCTCAAGATAGTGTCTAGTGCAGGTGTGGGGCCGGAGCATGGTTCCGGCCCCACACGTGCACCTGCGACAGCACAAATCCGGCGGGACCCTTCAACCGCCGGATCCGTGCTGCAGCTAGTGTGAAAGAGGCCTTAGTGATGTTACTAATTTTTACCTTAAACACCAGTAACATTTTGTCCCCCTTTTTTAAATTTTTCTTCAGTGTAGCTGTTTGAGACTTTGAATTTTGCGGGACAAGTTGTAGCTTGGAGTACATATACGGTAATTTATTAAATAAATGTTTTTCGGGGGGATTAAAAAAACTTCTTTCAACATTGTTTTGGGGGATTTTTTTTACAGCATTCACTATGTGGTGTAAATAACATGATGACATTATTCAGTATGATTATGATGATGCCAAATTTATGTATTTGTTGTATTACATTATACTACTTACACAATAAAAACACTTTTTTTTAACTAAATAATTTGTTGTTGTGTCAACACATTCCAAGACCCAGAACATTTTTATTTTTCCAACTGCATAACTATGTGATGGCTTGCTTTTTTGTAGGATGACTGGTATTTTTCATTGGTACCATTTTTATTGCTTTTTATACTGTTCTTAGCAGGTGAGATGAATAAACACGGTATTGTTTTTTTTACATGTTTATGATGTTTACTGGATTTTATTTCTTTACAGGATTATGTAAAAACTTCCCTACTACCCAGACTATATTAAAATCCTTCATGAAAAACTGCACAATTCTAGCAATACCTAGAAACCCGTCCCCTCATAAAAGCTCATGGAAAAATCACATACAGTAATCTCATTTGATTAAAAAAGGAAAAACATGAAGTCAAGTACAGTAAACATCAAAACCTGGTGACTTCAATGTAGATACCTATTATTTTTTTTACAATAGAAACTAAAACGTGCATCTTACATAAATTTATAAAACAAAATATTCACATTAATATTGATAAATTAAGGTGTCGGTTTAACTCCTTAGGATACCCTAGTGCCAGCAAGAAAATTCAAAATGTTTCTCTATTTAATCATTTTCATCTGTGGTCACCACCTTAATTTGCTCTAGACCCACTTTCTATTCCTGAAAACCTAAAACTGGATGTATTCCAACCATGTATTTTCTTTAAATGTCCAGATAGCATAGAAACATTAGTGGCTTTCTTGTTATCTGTTGGATAACCTTGGATAACAAGGTGTCTCTACTTAGTTTATCAATATTAATTTGGATATTTTGTTTTATAAATTTAAGTAAGATACAAGTTCCATTGTGTATTGTAAATCCTAAGGTTTTGATGTATGTTTTACTTAAATCCATGTTTTTACTTTTTTTAATCAATCAGATAAGATCATGTGATATGTGCTTTTAAAAGGGGATAGGCCTCTGGGTATAGTGTAACAAGCCATGAATAAGGCCTCATGCACACGACCGGAGTTTTGGTCCGCATTCGATCCACATATTTTGTAGATTGGATGCAGACCCATTCATTTCCATTCTGTGGCCATGCCAAAAAAATAGAACATGTCCTATTCTTGCCCATTTTGCGGACAAGAATAGACATTTTTAACATAGAGCGGGACCTGCGGAAGGGAAAATGCGTGATGCACACGGTTGGTATCCATGTTTTGTGGATCCGCTGTTTGTATACTGCAAAAACGGATATGGTCGTGTGCAGGAGGCCTAAGGCATAACACTGAAATACATAAGTCAATTATACAGTTCCATGAAGGATTTTAATATGCTATGAATACAATAAAAGTAGATGGTTCACCCAGTATTGGACCAGTTTCTTCATTCAATTACCGGAGCACCAGGTATATCCACGGCATGAGTGAAGCAGTTACATGAGTGAGCAGCTAGGTGTTCATTAATTTGTACATATTAAGTAGCTGGTTGTTTCATTAGTTTGTATGTATTAGGCCACCTGCACATGTTGCAGAATACATGTGGTTTTTCTGCATGGATTCCTGTGCAGAAAAAATGAAGTGTAGTACAGTACCAGAAAGTATATGTGATGTACCCTTTGCAGATTTTTTTCTGTTTGGAAATTGACCTGCCGCACAGATTTCAAATTAAATAGCATGTCAATTACAGTGAGGAAAATAAGTATTTGCTACATCGGCGATTTTGCAAGTTTTCCCACCTACAAAGAATGGAGAGGGCTGTAATTTTTATGGTAGATACACTTCAACTCCACCATGGCCAAGACCAAACAGCTGTTTAAGGACACCAGGGACAAAACTGTAGACCTGCACAAGGGATGGGCTACAGGACAATAGCGCAATTATTAGAAAATGGAAGAAACACAAGATGACTGTCAATCTTTCTTGGTCTGGGGCTCCATGCCTCTCGTCTCATGGGGTAAGGATGATTCTGAGAAAGGTCAGGGGTCAGAGCAGAACTACATGGGAGGACCTGGTCAATGACCTGAAGAGAGCTGGGACCACAGTCTCAAAGTCCAGAGCTGCGCCGCTCTTCGGGTCCCCAGCGCCTGCGCACTGCTCTGCCCATTGTGGGCAGAGGCGCAGGGGCTTTTAGTGTGCATGCGCCAGGCCGGCCGAAGTAAAAAACCGCCGCAGTGTGCAAGTGCCGGGTGCTGGATGAGCGGCGCAGAGCTGGACTTGTGACCAGGAGGAGGTTATTATAATGAAGGAGGGCGGGCCAGAGCATGGAAAAGGGAGAGGTTTGCGTTTCAAATCGCCCGGGCGCTTGGGCACCTTCTTGTATATGGAGGCTTCCGGCACTTGCGGGGGTCATTTGCATATGTTATAAAAGTGTTTTTCTAAGGATTTCAGCGTGGGACATCGTTAAGAAAGGTACTGTTTTAATGCGTGTAAGGTAGTCTATAGCCTGATCTGAGCAGTCAGATCAGGTGAAATACTCCCTTTAATGTCTCCTCTCTCTGCACACTGCCTGACCTCATGCACACAAACGTTTTTTCTTTTCGTGTCCGTTCCATTTTTTTTGTGGACCTTATATGATACCATTCATTTCAATGGGTCCGCAAAAAACCCCGAAGTTACTCCGTGTGCATTCTGTTTCCGTATGCCCGTATTTCCATTTTGCAAAAAAATAGAACATGTCCTATAATTGTCCGCATCACGGACAAGGATATTACTGTTCTATTAGGGGCCAGCTGTTCCGTTCCTCTAAATATTGAATGCACGTGGACGTCAGCTGTATTTTTTGCGTATCCATTTTTTGCAGACCGCAAAATACATACGGTTGTGTGCATGAGGCCTTACTCAGTAACAGTCTGCCCTTTTTCTGTTTGAGCAAACTCAGTTTGGGATGATCAGTAGGACAGTTAAATGGAATTAATTATGTTTTTAATTGGTTTCGTTAATTAGATGCTAGTATGCACAAAATAAATAATAGAGGAATTTATCATGAGGGTAATATTTGAAGACCGTTTGAGTCTATGTTAGCGTATTCCTTAGTTACTCTACTTTTTTTTTTACCTCACCCGCACTGGAGTGAGTTTGCCACTTTAACATAGCTAACTACACCTACTTTCTCTCCCATGTTTCAAAACTGAAGTAACTGGTGTAAAAATGTCACAAATAAAATAATTGTTAACAAGGTCTACACCTTGCTGTGGGTAAAAAATGGACTTGTTTATGGCGCCAGTCAATGGGAAAAGGTTAAATCAATATCAATAAAAACAATAATGTTGTGTAAAATAATTGGCATACCGCAGCAGTAATTAAAACAGGAAGACAAGTGAGTCGGGTGGAACCCCGAGGCTATATAGAATATATCTTCACATGCAAAGGAGATTTTACTCACTTCACCGGGGAGGATGTCTCGCAGATAAAGCTCAAGACACCTTGAGACAGAGCCTCCCCAAGTCCAGGTTCGCTTTGAAGTTGAGAGGGTCAAACGGCAGGCACACGGCAGGCTTCTCGTCAGATCCCTTTATTGTAAAACCATAGATGGCTACTAAAATCAAATCTCAACGCGTTTCGGGGGAGTCATTAAAAGCCCCCTTCTTCAGGAGAACATACAACAATAATAAAGTGCATGGTACTTACAAACTTAAATACATCTGCTCCCAAGAAAAACGCCCCACCACATGTTCCTGTGGACCGGAAGTGATGTAATTCCACTTCCTGTCCCTGTTAGCCGGAAGTGATGTCATTCCACTTTCGATAAAAAAAAAAAAAAAAAAAAAAAAAAAAGCACATGTCAAAAGGAAGTGATGTCCTTCTACTTCCGGTTCCCACCTGGTACTGTGGGCGGAAGTGATGTCATTCTACTTCCGGTTTGTACCTCCTGTTACTGTGGGCGGAAGTGATGTCATTACACTTCCAGTTTACAAAAAAAAAAAAAAAAAAAAAAAACAACTACATATCTATATATTATATAGTGTGGGTGTTCTGGAGTATAGTGTTGATGGGGAGCATAAACATATACAAACAAAAATATTCATAAAAAGCATTAGTTAAAAGCTATCACACACATGTATACATATAAATCAAGTATAAGATGAAACAAGTTCCTGGAAACAATAAATAAATACGTATAAACATGTAAAAGAATGATAATTGGGCTGGTTGAAATGCTGCGGTATGTATTGGAACGAGTGTATTGGATCTATAAATAATTCAATAAAATACGTATAAAACAATGTATGATCAATAAACATATATAAATAAATGAATACAGTACATGCTTATTGAATATGTAAGTATAAATGATAAATAAAATAGTTAAAATATTGCAGTGAGTGTATTCTACTGTTTGAAAAACGGGTACATGATTAGTGAATCTACAGCGTGGTTGAGGTGTTCTAATAGATGTGGTCTGATGAAGCTTAACTTGTATGACCAAATTTTGTAATGATAAGTTCAAAATAGAGTTGTCATTAATAATTAGTGTACTCGAGGGCTTCGTTCAGACCAAATGGAGTGAGGGTGTTCAATTTAAATATCCAGAACATCTCCTTACGACATAAATTCTGATAGGAGTTAGATATCCATTCTAGAGGGGTTACTTTCAGAGAAGAGGGGTCTCCGTTGTGTTTGCACGCATAATGTCTGGAGACGCTGTGGGTCACCACTTTACGTGTTATATTCGATCGATGTTCATTTGTACGTTCTCTCAACGTTTGTGTGGTTCTACCCACATATAGGAGGTTGCAAGGACATTGTAGTAGGTAAACTACATTACTGGTCCCGCAGTCCATGTTTTGTCTGATCACTATTGTTTCCCCGCTATTTGGTATATTAATAGTATTGTTGCTAGTAATTATATTGTTACAGCATTTGCATTTTTTCTTTTTACATTTACTGATAGTTTTGATCATATTGGGGTTTTTGGTCTTAAGGGTTTCCTTCGTAGTGGGGAGTTTTGGGCAAGATGGTGCCAGCAGGTTTTTTAGTGTTTGGGCCCTACGAAAAATGACTCTTGGTTGTTTCGAAATGGATTGACTCAGGATCGGATCTTTCAATAAAATGGGCCAATTTTTCTGTATGATACCACGGATGATATTATGACTCGGGTTATACCTCGTAATCAAGTTGATTGGATATTTATTGTTCGGTGTTAGGTTGTCTTTTAATATTTTTTTAGGTATTAGACTCTCTTTTTGGCTGAGTTTTAGGGTCCGTTTGGTGGATTCGGTTAGTAGGGTTTTCGGATAACCTTTTTCTCTAAATCTCGTGCTCAATTCTTTCAGTTGTTTTTTCATAATTTTATTATCTGAACAATTTCTTCGGATGCGTTTCATTTGGCTGAAGGGGATATTGATTTTCCATTTGTTGTGATGGCAGCTTTGGTAGTCCAGATAGCTATTTGAATCCACTTTTTTGAAGTGGGTCTCAGTCTTTATTTCATTGTTTTGGATAGTGAGTTTGAGATCCAGAAACACAGCTTGTGTAGGGTGGCACTCTGACGTAAAGGATAAACCCCAGTCATTTGTGTTTAGATGATGAACAAAGGAGTGGAGGTCTATTTGACTTCCTTCCCATACAAAAATGATATCATCAATAAACCGTTTATAAAATTTAATCTGGGGATGTTTTAAAAGTCCTACTTGGTTTTCAAAAACACCCATAAAAATATTTGCATACGATGGGGCAAATTTTGTCCCCATCGCTGTTCCTTTTGTTTGTAAATAAAATTGCTCGTTAAAAATGAAATAATTATGACGAAGTATAAAATCAATGGACCTAGTGATAAAATCTTTCTGGTTGTTTGTGAGCGGCGTCTCAGTTTTAAAAATGTCAGTGATCGCTTTTAATCCAAATTCATGTTGAATATTACTATATAATGAGGCTACATCTAGGGTAACCGACAAATAATTTTCATGCCATTGAAAAGTATCTAATAATTCAATCAGATGTACCGTGTCGCGAAGATATGACGGTAATCGGACAACGATGGGCTGTAGATGGTGATCCACATAAGCTGATAAATTCGTGGTGAGGCTCCCTATTCCCGAGATGATGGGTCTCCCAGGTGGTTTGTCTAAACATTTATGGATTTTCGGGAGAAAATAGAATTTAGCTATTGTAGGATGAGAATTTTTAAGATAAGTTCTCAGTTTTTTGTCTATCACTTCACTGTGGAAGCCTGAATCAATTAGTTCGAACAATTCTTTTTTAAAAAATTTGGTGGGGTCCTCATCTAGTGTTCTGTAGTAATCATTGTTTGACAGAATCCGGAGTGATTCAGTAATATAATATTGTGCATCCATTATAACAATACCCCCCCCTTTATCTGCACTTTTTATAACAATGTCCCTGTTTTCGCGAAGTGATCTAAGTGCTCCTTTTTCTTTTTTGGTAAGATTTTGCTTCGGTTGTTTTTGAATTTGCTTTGTTAAATTGGTTTTTAGATCCTCCATCACTATGTTATAGAAACTTTCTATGTAAGGGTCTTTACTTTCTAGGGGGAAAAAAGAGGATTTGGCTTTAAATTCTGTTATGTTATCCTTAGGGTCCTTACTGGTCGACTCATTAGTATTGCAGGGATCTAGTTCCTTATTGGTGAAATGTCTAGTAAGAGTTAGGCGACGGACAAATTGGTTTAGGTCGACAAAAATCTCAAATAAGTCCGGTTGGTTCGTTGGACAAAAAGAGAGTCCCTTCTTTAATAAAGCCACTTCCTCTACAGAGAGGTTGTGTTTTGACAGGTTGAAGATACCATGGTTATTTGGTGTATCAGGGGTGGTTTGGGTAACTAGGTCTACTGGTTTGTCCCATCCTTTAGTTTTTTCTTTTGGGGGGTGGCGATGTTTACCCCCTCTTCGTCCTCTAGTTCTCTTTTTCGGGTGGGGCCTATTGGGGTGTAAAACTGGGTTATTTTTTTGTTGTTCTGTATTTTCCGGGGGGCAGGGGTTGTCACTGATAATGGTGGGTGTAAAATCGGGCTCAGGGTTATAGTTGATGTGAGAGTTTTTAGAGCAGGTGGTGTCAGAGTTCTTTCTAGTGCTGTTGGCGTGGGATGTTCTAAAAAAGGACTGCCAGAGATGTTTGGGGGTAAAGCTAAGAAGTGTTCAGAGGTCTCACTGGAGTCGGAGTAAGTAGAAATGTTAATAGGAATATTATGGGACGTATCGTCTTCTATTTCCTGGTTTGATTGATCACTGGTTACGAGGGAATAGGTTCTAGATGATCGTTTATTCTTAGTGTTGGTAGAGTTGGAAGATATAGGTGTACTGTATACGGATAAATCCAAAGTATAGATTGGTGGAGACGTGGTTTTAGAGGGATGATTCCTGTTGGGAGTATTATT
Organism: Rhinella marina; assembly: GCA_900303285.1. Taxonomy (NCBI): domain Eukaryota; kingdom Metazoa; phylum Chordata; class Amphibia; order Anura; family Bufonidae; genus Rhinella; species Rhinella marina. Next base: position 197,790 of record ONZH01018682.1, on the reverse strand, counting down.
TATTAGTTTGGGACTGACTATTCGTTTTGGTGTAATAACTCCCTTTTTGGTGGAGTAGCTAATATCAGGATGAGTGCTTGATGTTGCCATAGGTTTTAAACGTACTAGAGGTTGGAGATTAATCTGCTCTGGTAGTTTGGTATTGAGGGTTGGTTTCTTTGGTCCTCTCTGTTCTTTTGGGGGTAAATATTTAGGTTTCAGGTTCATCAATGTGGGTGGTACATCTATTGATAATGCGTTATCTACTGGTCTCAACTTTTTGGCTGTTGGGCCGGTCATGGGGTTTTTAAGAATCTGTGCGTAGGAAGGGCGGGATTGAGTAGTAGGGTAATGGGCATTCTGGGTACTAGGGGGTTTTGGGGGGATAGGTTTTCCCCAGAATGTATTAGGAGTTGTATGGGGTTGGTTAGGATGGGTGTGGTGTTGTTTTCGGTCCCAAGCCCTAACCTGGTTACGTTTGTAGTCCAATAGATCCCTGATTAATTTATGGCATTTGTTCCTCACCTCATTATATTCAAATTGTCTCAGTGTTCCACGTTTGTAGAAAAGTAAGGGATGATTATTCTTAAGATCGTGTGTACTTAAGTAGATATATCTTTTTAACTTAATGATGAGGTCTCTACTGATTTGTTTGCGTTTACATATTAATAAGTCCATTAGTTTTGTGGAACAGATGTCCGTAGTTTTTAACCAGTTCTCAACAAAGTAGTTGTCAAGGAGAAAAGTGGGTTTTAGAGCGGATCTAAGACCTCTAGGGATCATTCCCAATAGTTTGTAGATATTTAAAAAATAAAAGTCCACCTCATTATGGAGATAGTTCTTGCATAAATCAATAATATTGAGATTAAAAGAGTTGATATTGCTCTCGTTACTTTGTGGGTGGGTGGATGACCAAAGTCCTTCCGGTAAATTTGCAAGTTTGTTTTTATCATGGTTCATCAGAAGTGGCGATACTTCGTTTCTGATTCTTTGTGCAATATCGGATACGTCATGTAATAAATAGGTCCACCCCGAGTCAGCCTCAATGCCTCTGACCGATGGGGGTCTTGTCCCTCGTCGATCCATTGTAGTAATTATAGAGAAACAAAAAAAGAGGAGGATTATTATTAACAAATATCTCGGAGCTCCAAGATATGTGGTAATAGGTTAGAGGCGCCAGGTGAGTGGAGTAGAGGGAAAGGGATATTTAATGTTAATAGTATAATTAAAATAAAAATTTAAATAAAAATATAGTCTGAGAGGCTGCACACTGGTCCAAGTGTGTGATGAAATCGCACACTATATAAAAATTGTTAACAAGGTCTACACCTTGCTGTGGGTAAAAAATGGACTTGTTTATGGCGCCAGTCAATGGGAAAAGGTTAAATCAATATCAATAAAAACAATAATGTTGTGTAAAATAATTGGCATACCGCAGCAGTAATTAAAACAGGAAGACAAGTGAGTCGGGTGGAACCCCGAGGCTATATAGAATATATCTTCACATGCAAAGGAGATTTTACTCACTTCACCGGGGAGGATGTCTCGCAGATAAAGCTCAAGACACCTTGAGACAGAGCCTCCCCAAGTCCAGGTTCGCTTTGAAGTTGAGAGGGTCAAACGGCAGGCACACGGCAGGCTTCTCGTCAGATCCCTTTATTGTAAAACCATAGATGGCTACTAAAATCAAATCTCAACGCGTTTCGGGGGAGTCATTAAAAGCCCCCTTCTTCAGGAGAACATACAACAATAATAAAGTGCATGGTACTTACAAACTTAAATACATCTGCTCCCAAGAAAAAACGCCCCACCACATGTTCCTGTGGACCGGAAGTGATGTAATTCCACTTCCTGTCCCTGTTAGCCGGAAGTGATGTCATTCCACTTTCGATAAAAAAAAAAAAAAAAAAAAAAAAAAAAAAAAAAGCACATGTCAAAAGGAAGTGATGTCCTTCTACTTCCGGTTCCCACCTGGTACTGTGGGCGGAAGTGATGTCATTCTACTTCCGGTTTGTACCTCCTGTTACTGTGGGCGGAAGTGATGTCATTACACTTCCAGTTTACAAAAAAAAAAAAAAAAAAAAAAAAACAACTACATATCTATATATTATATAGTGTGGGTGTTCTGGAGTATAGTGTTGATGGGGAGCATAAACATATACAAACAAAAATATTCATAAAAAGCATTAGTTAAAAGCTATCACACACATGTATACATATAAATCAAGTATAAGATGAAACAAGTTCCTGGAAACAATAAATAAATACGTATAAACATGTAAAAGAATGATAATTGGGCTGGTTGAAATGCTGCGGTATGTATTGGAACGAGTGTATTGGATCTATAAATAATTCAATAAAATACGTATAAAACAATGTATGATCAATAAACATATATAAATAAATGAATACAGTACATGCTTATTGAATATGTAAGTATAAATGATAAATAAAACCGAATCCACCAAACGGACCCTAAAACTCAGCCAAAAAGAGAGTCTAATACCTAAAAAAATATTAAAAGACAACCTAACACCGAACAATAAATATCCAATCAACTTGATTACGAGGTATAACCCGAGTCATAATATCATCCGTGGTATCATACAGAAAAATTGGCCCATTTTATTGAAAGATCCGATCCTGAGTCAATCCATTTCGAAACAACCAAGAGTCATTTTTCGTAGGGCCCAAACACTAAAAAACCTGCTGGCACCATCTTGCCCAAAACTCCCCACTACGAAGGAAACCCTTAAGGCCAAAAACCCCAATATGATCAAAACTATCAGTAAATGTAAAAAGAAAAAATGCAAATGCTGTAACAATATAATTACTAGCAACAATACTATTAATATACCAAATAGCGGGGAAACAATAGTGATCAGACAAAACATGGACTGCGGGACCAGTAATGTAGTTTACCTACTACAATGTCCTTGCAACCTCCTATATGTGGGTAGAACCACACAAACGTTGAGAGAACGTACAAATGAACATCGATCGAATATAACACGTAAAGTGGTGACCCACAGCGTCTCCAGACATTATGCGTGCAAACACAACGGAGACCCCTCTTCTCTGAAAGTAACCCCTCTAGAATGGATATCTAACTCCTATCAGAATTTATGTCGTAAGGAGATGTTCTGGATATTTAAATTGAACACCCTCACTCCATTTGGTCTGAACGAAGCCCTCGAGTACACTAATTATTAATGACAACTCTATTTTGAACTTATCATTACAAAATTTGGTCATACAAGTTAAGCTTCATCAGACCACATCTATTAGAACACCTCAACCACGCTGTAGATTCACTAATCATGTACCCGTTTTTCAAACAGTAGAATACACTCACTGCAATATTTTAACTATTTTATTTATCATTTATACTTACATATTCTTACTATATAATATATAGATATGTAGTTGTTTTTTTTTTTTTTTTTTTTTTTTTTTTTTTTTGTAAACTGGAAGTGTAATGACATCACTTCCGCCCACAGTAACAGGAGGTACAAACCGGAAGTAGAATGACATCACTTCCGCCCACAGTACCAGGTGGGAACCGGAAGTAGAAGGACATCACTTCCTTTTGACATGTGCTTTTTTTTTTTTTTTTTTTTTTTTTTTTTTTATCGAAAGTGGAATGACATCACTTCCGGCTAACAGGGACAGGAAGTGGAATTACATCACTTCCGGTCCACAGGAACATGTGGTGGGGCGTTTTTCTTGGGAGCAGATGTATTTAAGTTTGTAAGTACCATGCACTTTATTATTGTTGTATGTTCTCCTGAAGAAGGGGGCTTTTAATGACTCCCCCGAAACGCGTTGAGATTTGATTTTAGTAGCCATCTATGGTTTTACAATAAAGGGATCTGACGAGAAGCCTGCCGTGTGCCTGCCGTTTGACCCTCTCAACTTCAAAGCGAACCTGGACTTGGGGAGGCTCTGTCTCAAGGTGTCTTGAGCTTTATCTGCGAGACATCCTCCCCGGTGAAGTGAGTAAAATCTCCTTTGCATGTGAAGATATATTCTATATAGCCTCGGGGTTCCACCCGACTCACTTGTCTTCCTGTTTTAATTACTGCTGCGGTATGCCAATTATTTTACACAACATTATTGTTTTTATTGATATTGATTTAACCTTTTCCCATTGACTGGCGCCATAAACAAGTCCATTTTTTACCCACAGCAAGGTGTAGACCTTGTTAACAATTTTTATATAGTGTGCGATTTCATCACACACTTGGACCAGTGTGCAGCCTCTCAGACTATATTTTTATTTAAATTTTTATTTTAATTATACTATTAACATTAAATATCCCTTTCCCTCTACTCCACTCACCTGGCGCCTCTAACCTATTACCACATATCTTGGAGCTCCGAGATATTTGTTAATAATAATCCTCCTCTTTTTTTGTTTTCTCTATAATTACTACAAATAAAATAAGCCAGAAAAGCCCTGTTTTGTGACTTTTTGAAGTCATAATTCTGGAGTTGAGGGCTTGATAAAATCCCCTTCATAAAGTGCATGCACACAATCATAATAGCCCCTTCAACCATCGTGACGTACACGTACATCATGTTGGTTAAGGTAATGTACTGCAGTGAGCCCGTTCCATACGAACCCCGTTATTTAACCCCTCAGGTGCCGCGATTGACGCTGATTGTGGTATATGTTAGGCAAGGCAGAGGGATGCAGCTCCAGGGCCCCGATCGGTTACCATAGCAGCCTGGATGGTTGTGAAGCCTTCCAGGCGTGCCATAGTAAGCACACACGGCAGCAGGGAGCATGTGAAAATCCTATGCACCCTAATAGGTCTCTATTAGGGGCGAATAAGACAAGGGATCAAAAGATCCCAGGTTCTAGCCCACTAAGGGGGCTAATAGTTATTAAATAAAAAGTTTAAAAAAATGAAAATATTGAAAGTTTAAATCGCCCACTTTACCAATTTAACATATAAAAATATATTAATAATAAAAAAATAAACATATCAGGTATCGCCGCAGCCAAAAATGTGTGGACTATCAAAATATATATAAAAAAATGAAAAATGCAAGATTCACCATTGTTTAGTCATTTCCTCCATCCAAAAAAGAATATAAAAATTTAATAAAGGTGATCAAAAAGGTGTACATACCAAAAAAATGGTACTAATAAAAACCACAGTTTGGCCTGCAAAAAGCAAGCCCTCATACTGCTCTGTGGATGTATACATTGATCATACATTGTTTTATACGTATTTTATTGAATTATTTATAGATCCAATACACTCGTTCCAATACATACCGCAGCATTTCAACCAGCCCAATTATCATTCTTTTACATGTTTATACGTATTTATTTATTGTTTCCAGGAACTTGTTTCATCTTATACTTGATTTATATGTATACATGTGTGTGATAGCTTTTAACTAATGCTTTTTATGAATATTTTTGTTTGTATATGTTTATGCTCCCCATCAACACTATACTCCAGAACACCCACACTATATAATATATAGATATGTAGTTGTTTTTTTTTTTTTTTTTTTTTTTTGTAAACTGGAAGTGTAATGACATCACTTCCGCCCACAGTAACAGGAGGTACAAACCGGAAGTAGAATGACATCACTTCCGCCCACAGTACCAGGTGGGAACCGGAAGTAGAAGGACATCACTTCCTTTTGACATGTGCTTTTTTTTTTTTTTTTTTTTTTTTTTTTTTTTTATCGAAAGTGGAATGACATCACTTCCGGCTGACAGGAAGTGGAATTACATCACTTCCGGTCCACAGGAACATGTGGTGGGGCGTTTTTCTTGGGAGCAGATGTATTTAAGTTTGTAAGTACCATGCACTTTATTATTGTTGTATGTTCTCCTGAAGAAGGGGGCTTTTAATGACTCCCCCGAAACGCGTTGAGATTTGATTTTAGTAGCCATCTATGGTTTTACAATAAAGGGATCTGACGAGAAGCCTGCCGTGTGCCTGCCGTTTGACCCTCTCAACTTCAAAGCGAACCTGGACTTGGGGAGGCTCTGTCTCAAGGTGTCTTGAGCTTTATCTGCGAGACATCCTCCCCGGTGAAGTGAGTAAAATCTCCTTTGCATGTGAAGATATATTCTATATAGCCTCGGGGTTCCACCCGACTCACTTGTCTTCCTGTTTTAATTACTGCTGCGGTATGCCAATTATTTTACACAACATTATTGTTTTTATTGATATTGATTTAACCTTTTCCCATTGACTGGCGCCATAAACAAGTCCATTTTTTACCCACAGCAAGGTGTAGACCTTGTTAACAATTTTTATATAGTGTGCGATTTCATCACACACTTGGACCAGTGTGCAGCCTCTCAGACTATATTTTTATTTAAATTTTTATTTTAATTATACTATTAACATTAAATATCCCTTTCCCTCTACTCCACTCACCTGGCGCCTCTAACCTATTACCACATATCTTGGAGCTCCGAGATATTTGTTAATAATAATCCTCCTCTTTTTTTGTTTTCTCTATAATTACTACAAATAAAATAAGCCAGAAAAGCCCTGTTTTGTGACTTTTTGAAGTCATAATTCTGGAGTTGAGGGCTTGATAAAATCCCCTTCATAAAGTGCATGCACACAATCATAATAGCCCCTTCAACCATCGTGACGTACACGTACATCATGTTGGTTAAGGTAATGTACTGCAGTGAGCCCGTTCCATACGAACCCCGTTATTTAACCCCTCAGGTGCCGCGATCGACGCTGATTGTGGTATATGTTAGGCAAGGCAGAGGGATGCAGCTCCAGGGCCCCGATCGGTTACCATAGCAGCCTGGATGGTTGTGAAGCCTTCCAGGCGTGCCATAGTAAGCACACACGGCAGCAGGGAGCATGTGAAAATCCTATGCACCCTAATAGGTCTCTATTAGGGGCGAATAAGACAAGGGATCAAAAGATCCCAGGTTCTAGCCCACTAAGGGGGCTAATAGTTATTAAATAAAAAGTTTAAAAAAATGAAAATATTGAAAGTTTAAATCGCCCACTTTACCAATTTAACATATAAAAATATATTAAAGGGGTTGTCCGGGTTCAGAGAAGAACCCGGACATACCTGCAATTTCACCCAGGCAGCCTGCCTGAAGAGGACATCGGAGCATCTCATGCTCCGATGCCCCCCCCTTGCCCTGCGCTAGATCGCGCAGGGCAAGGTCTCTTGTTTTGAAAATACTCGCTGCCGGGCGGGTACTTCCGCCCGGCAGTGAGTTCGGTGACGTCACCGGCCTTAATGGGCCGGCTTTAGCGCTGCCCTAGCCGTTTTACTGGCTAGGGCAGCGCTGAAGCCTGTCCATCAGCGCCGATGACGTCACCGACTCACTGCCGGGCGGAAGCCTCTGCCCGGCAGGGACCGGTACGTCACCGGAACCCGGCGAAATTCCTTTGCCCTGCGCTAATTAGCGCAGGGCAAAGGAGGGCATCGGAGCATAGGATGCTCCGATGCCCTCTTCAGGCGGGCTGCCTGGGTGAAATTGCAGGTATGTCCGGGTTCTTCTCTGAACCCGGACAACCCCTTTAATAATAAAAAAATAAACATATCAGGTATCGCCGCAGCCAAAAATGTGTGGACTATCAAAATATATATAAAAAAATGAAAAATGCAAGATTCACCATTGTTTAGTCATTTCCTCCATCCAAAAAAGAATATAAAAATTTAATAAAGGTGATCAAAAAGGTGTACATACCAAAAAAATGGTACTAATAAAAACCACAGTTTGGCCTGCAAAAAGCAAGCCCTCATACTGCTCTGTGGATGTATATATAAAAAAGTTATGGCTGTCAGAAAATGGCAATGCAAGAAAATTCAGATTTTTTTCAAAGGTTTTTATTTTTTTAAAAGTAGTAAAAAAAAGACCTATACAAGTTTGGTATCGCTGTATTTGGATTGAGCCGCAGAATAAGAATGTCATGTCATTTTTAGTGCACAGTGAACACCATGATGTCAAAAACCCAAAAACCTTGATGGAATTGTGTTGTTTTTTTCTTTCAGTTTAACCCCACAAAAAAAAAAATTCCCTGTTTTCCAATAGCAGACATGGTAAATTAAATGGTGCCCCTAAAAAATATAACTTTTACTGCAAACAATAACCCCTCATATATGAAAGGAAGTTTAAAAAAGTTTTCAAAAATGGGCCCAGTACTTAAGGGGTTAAAGCTTTATACTAATTCATAGTTGTATGTAAACTTAAAGGGATTGGCCAGTCTCACATATTTGTGGCATATTGCTAGGATATGCCATCAATGTCAGATAGTTGCGAGTCCCACCTCTGTGGGGCCCCCGAAGTGACGGAGAATGCACCGTGCATGCGTGGCGCGCTCTCTATTCATTGCTATGGGAGTTCCCAAAATATCCCCATGGCGCTGCTTGCAGAGCGCACCACGCATGCATGGCCGCCTCTCTATTCACCGCTATGGGACTACCTTAAACAACACAGTCAGCTAAAGAGACAGCTCGGCTATTTTTGGAATCCCATAGCAGTGAGTTTGGCCGCACTTTCACATTGCACCCTTCTTCACTTTGGGTGGCCAGTTCTGGAGATGCCAGCTTTGTAGCACAAAGGCCACAATAATTTTCCCCCATTGTCCCTTTAGAAGCTTTTCTTATCAAGCCGAATAACCCTGCAGTAGGGTGACATATAATCACCATACGGTAATTGACCTGTCACCTAGTTGGACACTATACCATACCTCCCAACCATCCCGGATACAGCGGGACAGTCCCTGATTTCAGTGGCTGTCTCGGTACGGGATAGGTATGTCCTGCTTTCTAGCAGCTGTCCCTGCTTCCATAAGAAGCAGAGACAGTTACCATAATGAAGCAGAGATCCGTCGCCAGCATCGGCTCCCATTCATTATTCCTCCTCCCCTGCCAGCTCTTCATACCTCTGGTCTGTGCGGGGGGCGGGGTCAGCCGGCAGTCAGCCTCGGCTCTGCCCCCTTCACAGACTAGATCAGCTGATATTGTGCTGCTGCTGCTAGGAACAAGGTAAGTATGTATTTATTTTTTTTCCTTTCTGTGAGTGGCACAATGTGGGCGTATTACTGGGGGCACATAACTGGGCATATTACTGGGGCACAGCTGGGCATATTAATGGGGGCACAGCTGGGCATATTAATGGGGGCACAACTGGACATATTAATGGGGGCACATAACTGGGGAATAATTACTATGTGGAGCAGTAAGGGGACTGGGTGGGATTAGGTGTATAGTTATGTTTTGGGCGGAATTAGAGGTGTGGCCTAGTGCTGAAAACATTTGCAGCACTCTTAGTGCGCCACAGAGGATGTCCCTCTTTGTTCGTTTACAAAGTTGGAAGGTATGCTATACGGTCTTTCAGTTAGTCCAGGGATGCTCATCCTGTGGCCCTCCAACTGTTGCAATACTACAACTCCCAGCATGCCTGGACAGCCTACAGCTATTTTGCAACAGCTGGAGGGCCACAGGTTGGGCATCTCTGAGTTAGTCTATTGATTTCAAAGAAAGACTGACAAGAATACAACATATTTTCAATGCACAGCACTATGTATTGAAACATACCTTTTTAAGCTGTTTGATATTACTAGACCTAATTGATTCAAGAAGTTTATCTCTCGAGTTCTTCTGTGCAGGCCCAGTCTTTTCTACAATTCTTCTCTGTGAAGCAGGGGACAGAGAGTTTCTAATGTTCTCATTAATAAGTGGCGGTGCCAGAGGAGCCATTGGTGGAGGTGGTGGAGGAGGAACAGGTGCGCCTCCTTTTTTTGAAGTGCCCTTTTGGGGATTGTTGGCACCTGGCTTTCTCAGTGATTTGGTGGACTCTTCTGGAGGAGGAATTACTTTGGGAACTTCTAAACAGCTCTTCTTGCTCTCTGCTTCTTTTAATGCTTTCTGCTCTGCCATTCTCCGTTGCCTTTGTTTGTCCATGTTGCGACTCAGCAAGTTAGTAACAGTCATGCGTGGCCCTGCGAGCTCAAAATGGTATCCAAGTTTTAAGAGAGTAGTGTTTTCTTTTAACATCTTTGCTATTTCCATCTCAGTTTTCCCACCACAAATGTGGCGCTGATTATGGAAGCGAAGTTCAGTAAGTGTGTCATTATGCTGCAGAGCTCTGAATATTGCTAATATGCCCTTTCCTGTGATGTGGTTGGAATCCAGATTGATACTAGTAATGGTCTTGTTAGACTTCAACATGGCAGCAATAGCCAATGCAATATGGTCATCAGCTCGAGTGTTTGCCAGAGAAAAGATCTTAACCACAGTGTTGAACTCTAAAGCCTCTGTAAAACTCATTAGTGTCTCAATGGTAATACAGTCTGAATTGTTCAGATTCAGCTCTGATAGCTCAGCTTCGTTATTTTTCACTTTTTCTAGGAGTTCATCAAAAATACTTGATGAGTCATCATCTTTATTCTCTTCAGCTCCATTCTTAGATCCGTTTTCAGCTCGTGGTGCCTCTGTGTTCTTCAAATTCTTTTCTTGATCAGTTGCTTGTTTTTCTTGTGTGTTGTTTTTATTGGCTTGGACACTCCCTAGTTTCTCTTTTTTCTCCGGGGTCTTGTCTGAATTTTTCTTTTTGTCCAGTTTTTTCTCAGATTGTACCTCTGCAACTTCCTTCTTTTCAATATTGTCTGCAATCTTCTTCTCTACTTTGTCTTCAGTGGTCACTTTTTCTGCTTTATCTTTCTCTAATGGTTTTGGATCTTTCTCTTCATCTAGCTTTTTAGACGAAGTTCGTTTTAATTTGTCTTTATCTACCACACTACTGTTTTTCTCTTGCCTGAACCTCTCTCTCATTTTGCTGACTCTTTCATCCTTTGGTTTCTCTGTTTCTCTAGTTGCCTTTGTTTTGGTGTCTTTAGTTTCTTCCAGTTTTTTATGTGTAGGGTCTTTTGTTTTTTCTTTTGTCTCCTTTACATTGACTTCTTTTTGTGCCTCTTCCTTTACCTTTTGTGAAGATTTTCCACTCTGAAAAAGTTGTTTGACTTCAATTAATGTTTTTTCTTGCTTATGACAGTTTCACATTTACAGAGCACCTGTCAGTACAGCACCCTATTAAACCAGCCATACTGCCTGGTAGGGTTCATCATGCTCAAAATGAATCCTGTCTTGTGAAAGTCAGAAGCAGCACTCCCACGAAAAAGAAAAGATTTTTATACTTTATGCAAATTGTTGCATTGGTGCACTAAAGCCTAATTTGATAAATAATACACTTTTTTTTTCTTGTGGATATAACAACTGATTTTCACAAGACAGCTATCATTTTAATCAGCTGGACCAACCTCAACTTAAAGGGAGTCTGTCGGCTCTGAAACACCCTCCAAACTAGAGTAAGCGGTGTATAGTGTAAGTGACGTTGAGACTGGTTATGTAATTTTTATCTTCATACTCACTTGTATTCTGACGCTGTGCTCCCACAAACCTGCAGTAAAATGCATTCACTGGACTCCACTGCTCAATCACATAATGGAGAGGACTCAAGGAAGAGTCCACTCAATGCATTTTACATCTGGTTTGTTGGAGCACAGCGTGACAATGGAAGTGAGTATGAAGATAAAACTTACATATTTGGATTCAGCATCACTTACACTATACAACGCTTACTCTAGTTCAGGGGGTGTTTCAGAGATGACAGGTTCCCTTTAAATATGCAATATTTCAGACCTCATGAAGTAAAAATAATGAGCCTATTATGTTAAAATATTCATTATTTTATATCAGTAACTAAAATAATAAGCTAGCAAACTAAAAATGTAAATTATTCAGTGAGGTTGAAAAGACTGCAGAGTGATTTGCTACAAAAACTTTGTAAAAGGTTTGATCACAAATACATTGTTTTACTTCTTATACTTTGAGACCCAGTAATCATCTTCTCCTTTTAAACAAAGTTGTTTTTGTATTATTACATTAATACGTTGATAAATACACATTATAAAATTATAAAACTTATTGTCTCTTACTAGAGGAAAGTACATTGTGAGCGCTAAGCTGATAACTAGAAAAGCAACTGTTATATGGCGTCAGTCAACAAAGTGGAAATATATTGTGCATTCTTTCATGTTTTCTTCACTCTCATGCACAGCTGGTTTCAAAATTCTCCTGGTTGCCCCCTTGGTAAAAGAGTAAAAGAGTGTCCTATGAAAGGCAGCCCTAAAGACTGGCATGTATAGTATAGGCAAATCATGGCACTACAGAAGTTATAGCTATTACAGTAGAGTTTAATATAGGGCCCGTAAGGAGACTGTCTGCCCTCTTATCAACCATAAGGAGAGAATGTGTACCTTAAAGGGGTTGTCTCACTTGGGCAAATTGGGTTTAACATGTAGACGAAAATAATTTAAGGCTGTTACTACTGTGTTTTGGTTGTCCATATTGCCTCCTTTGCTGGCTTGATTCCATTTTCCAGCACATTATACAAAGCAGGTCTCAAACTGAAGGCAGTAATCCTACGAGATCTTATGTAGGCATATCAATAATTCTTCAGTATGTTTTCTTTGATATGCACCTTGTAAAACCTAAGGCTCTGTTCACGCTGGCATCATGGCTCTTTATTTCTCCCTGATATGCTGATCATGAAGTTTCAGGATATTTTCACACAGCTATAATCTGACACATTCAAAACTCCATCAACAGTTTTTCCTATTGAATTCATTGTAACAAAAAAACTTCACTTTGTGCAGTGTAAAAGGTTTTTTTTCAGTAGCTGATTTGAAAAATACTTCAGAAGTGATGTTACTTCTTTGAAGCAGATTTGATGATGGATTTCATAGAAGTCAATGGGGAAGCAGAACTCTTCTAAAATGCCTGTAAAAAAACCCTCTACAACAGCCTCCAAATTACAAATCTGCCACCAAAAATGACCTGTTTTGAGCTACTGATTCTGCTACAGATTTTTTTTTCCTGTGGATTTTAGCCATATGAACATACCCTTAGATATAAATTGTGATGGAACCTGGTAGCAATCTTTCACACCACTACCACTGGGCAAGTGAAGCCATTTATTACTCTAGATCAGTGTTTCTCAACTCCAGTCCTCAGGACTAGAGATGAGCGAGCAGTGCTCGTTACGAGCACTGTAGCGCTCGGCTCCTCTGCGCAATGCCCGCAGGCATTCCGGATCCGTCCTCAGCTGCATGTAAGTCAATGGGAACGGATCCGTATGGTATGACACTCATACCAAACGGATCCGTCCCCATTGACTTACATGCAGCTGAGGACGGATCCGGAATGCCTGCGGGCATTCTTTTGCAGTGGAGACGAGCGCGTTCGCTCATCTCTACTAAGGACCCATCTACCAGTCATGATTTTAGGATTTCCTTAGTATTGAGCAGGTGATACAATTAGTGACAGTGCATCAGGACTGGTATTCAGGTATTCATTTTGTGGGATACTCTCAAATCATGACCGGTAGGTAGGTCCTGAGGATTGGAGTTGAGAAACACTACTCTAGATAATAATAAAGGCCATTTAACTGCTCTGATAGGGTATTTTATAATAGGTTTTCTAAATCCGACAACACCTTAAAGAGGCTGGTTGTTTTAGACAATATGTTATTTTTCTATTAAAAGCCCAAGATCGTGACTTTCTTCACCCAAGTGCAAAAAAGGTGCAGCTTACCGCAGAAAAAAGTACACAAGTACGCTATCTACATCAGAAAAGCCCTCATAAACCAATCCCTGTCCCTCAGAGCCTAAAGGTCCTATGAGGGTCAGGGACAGGTGGTCATCTGCAGCTGAAGCCTAGGAAGAATCGGTATTGCTCCAGCTTCCACCTGGGCTGCTATCCAAAATGTTAGCAAGGAGCCTCAGTCTACATATGGCTCTCCCAGAAAAGGGAACCAAGGTTGCAGGGGGTTGAAGAGCCTGACGGTCACATCCACCTTAGATCTACAAGAGATAGCCCATGAGGGCACCACATCCTGAAAACTTCTTGAGACAAACGTGGACAGTGAACACACAGTACAAAATGAACATAAGGATATGAATGAGTACAGTCCTCGCTTAGTACTACCATCTACCAGCCAGAGTGCATTCCTTCAGAAGAAACGAGGAGGTTCTCCCAAGTAATAGCAGCTGATAAGTGGCAGCAGAACCCTCTGAAATAATCCCAGTGAGGCAGATTTACTATTAAATATGCACGTTTTACCAGGGGCGGACATACCATATGTGCAATCTGTGCAGCTGCACAGCGGCCCAAGAGGTAGTGGGGCCTGCTATCACCTTAAATGTTGCTATCTGCCCCCTGTTAGACTGTATGTAAAGGACTGAGCTAAGGAATTTCTTTCTCAGACATCTGTGGATTGCTAAAATAGGCATTGAGGGACTCTATAGTGAGTATTTGAGAGCAAGGGGACCCTTTGCCAGTCTTGCGGAAGGGCCCTCTTCTGCCTGTGTCCACCCTTTCATTTTATGGTACATTTTGCACCAATAAACTGGTGTACATGGTTTCCATCACATTTACCAACTGTTTTACACACACTTCTACTCTTTTTACACCTTGCCCATCAAGTGGGTGTGGTTTTATACATCATGGGGAAGGAGCATATCTGTGCACCAAACTTTTGGCGCATTTTTGGAGCAAAAGGCATAGACTAGACACCTAGACCGAGATGTCCGCTCCTGTCAATCAAGCTGAAGGGGGAGCATGTTCAGCTGTGGGGACTGTCCTCTGCAGGCGTAGAACTCTGGTTTATGAGATAAATCAATTTGTACGAATCAGTTTGCTCAGCTCTAACTGGGACCATTATTTTTCAAATTTGAGCTATGTCCACATACAAGTAAGTGAACCCTTTAGAATTTCCTATATTTCTGCAATGATTACTAAACAATGTGGCCTGGTTACTAAGACACATTTGTAGACAAATAATTGGACTCTTCATATTTATTGTGCTCATTGAGTAAAATATCCACAATTCAATTCAGAAATCCAATTCCACTTACTATTTCTTTCAAGTCCATAAGCTATAACACGATAGCTGCATGTGAGCTGTCCCGTAGAGGATGTTACAATAATATGCTGCTCTCTGACCCCACCTATGGCTCTGCAGCTATTGGGTAAAGCTGAACCACACAGACTTCCTGTTCTGCCTGGCCCCTGGTCGGCCTCTGAACATAATACTGTTAAGGGTTCATGCATATGAAAGTGTGCCGCCCGTGCCGTGCATTGGGGTCGCCATTGAAGTCCCTAAGGCACGTGAACTGTCCACGTGGCCAGCACTGACGGATGCAGACCAATTCAACTTGAATGGGTCCGCCATCTGTCTGCACCACAAAAAAATAGAGCATGTTCTATTTTTTTTGTGGTCCAGATGCACTCCATATTGTTCCATGGCCTTCCACTCCGTGCCTCCGTACCGTATCTTCCGGAATGCGAACCCATTCAAGTGAATGGCAAAAAATTACTAGACGGCTGGATAAACTGCAAAATTAAAAGAAAAACACCTTGTTGGAGCGTTGGGGATCTACTGCTGCATCTCCTGCCTCTGCCACATCCCTGAAGTGTGATGTGCCCTCTACATGCATGTCACCACTGCCTGCCGATCAATGGACTCAGCAGTGATGTGTGCAGAAATGTTATGTGACCAGTGAGGACAGTGGGAAAACGCTATATTATTAAACCAGAGACTTTCTTTGAGTCCTGGTACATTTTCTTGCAAAAAGCTGTAAAAAACATGTTGTGTCATGTATATGTTTCTAACGATTGAGCGATCTGGCTAAAAACGCTCATTCAACGTCTGTGAAATCGCTGATGAGAACAAGTAAAATGATCGTTTGTCGTTAATGAATTGCATTATGTAAATGTGCATCGTGTACACTGCTGACGATAGACAGCCCTGTGTTGGCAGTTATGTAAAATATGTTACATGATAATCCTTTTGTTGAAATGCTAGTTGTCTGCTACAACGTTCGGACGTGTAGTCGCTAGTGCCGGTGATCGCCTAAATGATTATCGCCTAAATCCACCTTTATGTTCTGCACAGTTATAGTGAACACAACTGCTACAGAAAGCTCATTTGGAATGGACAGGGAACACACTATGGAACAAGGCTAGGCTTTACCAAGTGTTCACCAGTCTTCTGAATAGAAAGGGTCACTCTTCCTAAGTCAGTGAAATAAGTCACTGGCAGCAACTGAACAGCTATAAGCACCACTTTTCAGGCAACCTGAAAACTATATAGAAATGTCATGTGCTTGATACATATGTAAGCGCAGCTCCAGCCTCTGTAAAGCACGGTTACAGTAAATGACTCTTCACAGCAGTCAGACATGTCGCACAGAAGTTACCTCAGGTGCCGCCTGTGCCTGCGCCAGTCTCTTGCTCTCCCTCTCTGCCTCCCTTTGGCTTGACGCCCTCTCAGTCTGGTCCCTGCGTAGTCCCGCAGACAAACCAGCATCTGGGTCCCCGGCATCTAGCTCCTTCTGCAGCTGCTCCATCTCCTCCGGGGACAAGGTGGACAACAGGTTGTCTATGTCCGGGTCTTCGCTCACTTGCCGCCGGTACCTGGCCACCCTGGACATGATGGTTGATTCTGAAGGTTGGAACTGAAGATGAAATGGCAACCTAACAGACAAGCCACTCACTGCAGTCAGGACAAACCTTCGCTGCACAAGAAAACTTGATGTCCCGTTCAAGAAAATGAAGCCCAAGCAATCGCCTAAAGACCAGGTGGAGGACAATCCCCAGACTATCTAGAACCAGGAACCCCAGGTGTGTCCCCAGTGCCACCGCTGGATACTGTGCGGCTGCAGTCACCACCCCATGCCTCTCCTCTGGAGCTCCCCCTCCTCTCCTCCCAGGGGCTAGGATTCAAGACATTCTTGTGAATGTTCCACTCATGCCCAAATTTAGAGAGAGGATACATCTCTTTTTATGGAAATCACTGAGGGCTGGGAGTCAATAAACTGAGACCAGGATCTCTGTATACCCAGAAGAGAGGTATATATAGATGATGGGCCAACATACATTGCATACAGTTATATAGCACCATGAGCGAACCTGTTGATGGGTACAGTGAACCTACACATTGCCCACCACACATAAATGCCAAGAAGCAATCCTGGCATATAAACCACACACATGGAGTAGCTGTAAGTAGTGCACTAGAACACAAGAGCCCTCTCCTAAACTCTGGTATGGAGGATCAGGATTAATTAACAAATCCTTATTTGGTAAAGAAAATATCTGTGTTTACAGCCTGCAGCTCCTCAAGTTATTACTGCACAGTCCAGGAATGTGAATCTAGGACCACAGATCCAGAACACTACACAGTTCCCCATATCACCTCCATAGGAGAGCCCTGTATCAGTGTGTGTTGCTGAACCAGCTGCAAGACAAGCAGCTGCTCACCTATATATGTATGGGTGACACCAGAAGGTGCTGGGATGTAAGAGAGGTTGTACAAAATAATTATCCATGGCTGTCAAAGGGGAACATTAGCTAACTGGTATGTTGCCAACAAAGTCTTACATAGAGTATGTATGGCCATGTATATTTAGAACATGTAAAAAGAGGAAAACTGTGAAAAGCATGATAGCATGTCTCCAGACGAAACTGGTATTATGTTCTAAGTTATATATATATGTATACATAGGGGTGCGGGTAGCCTATTACTTAAAGAGGTTTTCCAAGATTTAGATATGGATGGCCTATTTTCAGGACATCAGTTTGGCAGGTTTCCACACCCGACAGGTAGGTGAGGAGGCCACTGCCTTCTGGTGAGTGCTACAGCCTCCACACAGCTTACCAAGCACAACGCTGTCCATTGGATAGGACCAGAGGTGCACCAGCAATGAGGCCAGGTGAGGCAATTGCCTCAGGCAGCACCAGAGGGGGCAGCAGAAGGGCCATCGGCAATGAGCGATTTCATTGTGGCAAAGGGGTTAGGTTAAGAAATTGGCATTGGGGGCAGCGTCATTTCAGTTTTCGCCTCAGGCAGCAGAAAGGCTAGGTGCACCCCAGGATAGGACATATGCACGATGTACATGACTGGCCTAGGAAGAGGCTGCCGAGTGGGCACCATGGTCTTGTTAAACAATTAATAGCTTACTAAGCACAGCGCTGTCCATTTGATAGGACATGTGAATGATGTACATGACATGGTCTAGGAAGAGGTTCCTGAGTGGGCACCATGGTCTATTTAAACAATTGGTGGGGATATATAACTAACTATATAACTAAGAGCACTGCCCCACAGAAGATTGCAAACACATCCCAGACATACCTGTGTGCACTTTGTGTCTTTATTCCATGTCCAGAAAAAGTGCCCAGCTGAAAGTGAAACTAAAAACAGCTTTCTCTCCCGACTCGATTTTTAACAGCTATATCTTCTCATATACTGGATTTAATGCTGTGATTTTGGTATCATTTTAAAGCTTGGAATGTCAGCTTTCAAAGAAGGTCATTTTTATATCTGCTATATTGGTGTAAAACAGGTGAAAGACTCCCTTTAAGACTGGGATTGAAAATGGGGGTTGATAACATGAAGAGAAGTTCATGTTATCCATCCTCCTGGGGTCATCTAAACCATACAAGTAGAGGAGAAGGATCACACATACCCTGTATGTCCCTGCTAGCCCACTCTTCTCTGTGTTGCTACCACTTCAGTCGGCTATCGCCTCACAACTAGCAGACTGTGGTCTGAATCCAGACCTGGGACACCAGCTGTTTGGGCTTGGGAGAGCTGGTATCATAAATGTATTGGAGGAGGCCAGTTTCTCCTCTAGTACATCTATAATGGCAGGTTGGTTGTTGAGGTCTGGCATACAAGGTCTAGATGTCTACCGTTTTTGGGTCTGCATAACTTGAGGGGTCTTGTCTAGGGTCTAATTCATTTTAGGGGTCTGTTCCTGTAAGATGTATTCATGGTCTTAATGAGTATGACCTAATGGCATAGGCCCAATGTATCTGTTGGTCATTTTTTTTTTCGGATCAGATGCGGACCCATTCATTTCTGTGGGGCCTCAAAAAATGCGAACAGCACAACGTGTGTTGTTCATATCCATATTTGCATCCCATAAAAAAGATAGAACATGTCCTATTCTTGGCCTCAAATTGTGAACCCATTCAAGTCAATGGAGCCGCAAAAAATGAGGATGGTACATGAAGCCATCCATATGCTATACACATTTTGCGTCTCCATTGCTGTAAAACGCCTTGGACAACCCTCTGAGCCATATGACATCTGCAAGTTGTGTAGTCTGACCCTGTCAGAGCTCGGGAAGTTGAGAAAGGCCTTTGCTTTTTAGGGAATTCTAGCAAATATACCAAACATAGTGGTGTGAAACAGCTAGAACAGTGATGGTGAACCTTTTAGAGACTGAGTGCCCAAACTGCAACCGAAAACCCACTTATTTATTGCAAAGTGCCAAAACGGCAATTTAACCTGACTACCAATATAGTATATCTTCTGTGTAGTTTATCATTTAGCTATAAAAGCCTGCCTTTAGCTATAATGTGTTGCCTGTGCTGTTCATAGAGTACCCTGTGCTGATGAATGACAGGAAAAGTCTAAGGTATATTGGTACACCATAGACATTTTCCAGGGGGCGGGTGCCCACAGAGAGGGCTCTGAGTGCCGCCTCTGGCACCCATGCCATAGGTTCGCCACCACTGTCTTGAACACCAGAGGAGACATGCACAATGATTGCGTCCATAACAATCAGTTGTGGAAGCAGGAGGCACTAGAACTGCAACCAGACAAGTGGGAGAATGCCCACAAGGCTCAGTGAAAATTCCCTACACTGGCATATATATATGAGAGACTGCTATTGCCCCAATATCTAAGAGAAAAATCGTGTTTTTGTCCTTATCTGTATTCCACTCAAATGACGTTGGACTCACATATTTACTTAAAACCAGCATATCAATCCCATTGGGATTGAGTATAATACTGGAGTATAATAAAGTGGTTTTAAAGGGGTTGTCTAGGCTTTTAATATCCTATCCTCAGGATAGGTCATCAATATTAGATTGGCGGGGGTCTGACATCCGGCACCCCCACCGATAAGATGTATGAGGAGACAGTGCGCACAGTGCGTACCTCCTGCCTCCCGTCTCACTTCCTGCTCTGCTTGATGCTTTGCCATAGACAGCAGCAGCAGAGCAGGAAGAGAGAAAGGCGACAGCACATATGCACTGCGTGCGCAGTCTCCTTGTACATCTGATCGGCGGGGATGTCAGGTGTCAGACCCCCACCATCTGATATTTATGACCTATCCTGAGGATAGGTCATCAGTATTAAAAGCCCTGACAACCCCTTTAAGAAATTTTATAGACGGTGCTTCACTATTCGAGGATTTCTATTGATCTGTTTGAAGCATATCCCGAGGGTGTGAAGGAGGAAACCAGCGGTGCTTGTGTAGCACGGTTTTGAGACCAGCTGGTTGATATGTGAGTGGATACAAGTGTCTTGTGAGTAAACCTAAGTGTTGGGTGTATTAATTACCTTGCAGTACTTCACTATTTTGGAACATTTTTGTATATTTTTTGATTGAACATATGGCTTACCAGGAAATTACCTGAGTGAAGTTACTGTGGTTCATGCACAACTGGTTTTGTCAACAAGGAGAACTTTGGTGTGCAGGGTGGAAATAAAATCAAAGAGGAGCAGTGCAGATCATATGGAGATATTCTACTATTGCACCACATCGTACTGTAAACTCCCAGTGCACAATATTGTATGTTAATTATAGCACATTGTACTGTAACCCACTAGTGCACGATATTACGAGCTAATTGCTTATTGCACCATATAGCACTTTAACCCCCTAGTGCATAATATAGACCTTTAAACCCAGGTGTGCACCTAGCCTTTCTGCTGCCTGAGGCGAAAACTGAAACAGTGCCCTCCCAATGCCAATTTCTTAACCTAACCCCTTCCCTTCAGCTCATGACCCTTTGGCTGCCCCCCTCTTGCCCCTACCTGGTGCTGCCTGAGGCAATCGTTTCACCTGGCCTCATTGGTGGTGCACCACCGATTAAACCCCTATTGCACAATGATGTATGTAAACTACCCATTGCATCATAAACTATGTTTATCCCCTATTCCACGCTGATGTATGTTAGCCCCCTATTTTGATGTAAGGTAGGTGAACTCAGTAAGGGTACAAATAATTTAAATTTTTTTACTTCTGTTGGCAGCAACACAAATTACAAAGAAAAAGGGGGTCAGTCAGCACATCCCAATGTGCAGGTACACGCTGCCATGGCTAGATACACAAAGGAAACAAAAAATACAATGCAACAGCATTTCAAACCAAATAAAGTACAAAAATGCTATAGTTACTGAAAATATTCTGGTGCTAATGCTACGCTTATTTAGTAAATTTGAGATTCCTGGCAAATATATTTTGTACAAAATTATTTGGGCCCGTCTGCCAAACGTCAAGGCAATCTCTGTAAGACGGGAACCTAACACTAAATGCTACCTGTTGGTACCAGCATTCTCTGGATTTAATGGAGGCTATTTTGGCACCAAAAATGATAAAAAGCAGGGTGGACTCAGCATGCATGTGGAACCTGCACTCCCTGAATTTTAAGGTAGCCGTTATGGCACATAACAGGTAACACTTAGTGTTAGGTTCCTGTCTTACAGAGATCACCTTGACATTTGGCAGACGGGCCCAAATAATTTTGTACAAAATATATTTGCCAAGAATCTCAAATTTACTAAATAAGCGTAGCATTAGCACCAGAATATTTTCTATTACTATGGCATTTTTGTACTTTATTTGGTTTGCAGAGTGCTGTTGCATTGTATTTTTTTTCCTGCTGGTCCTTTGGACCAATATTGCAAAATGCTATGTTATGGCCTGTCAGACATGCAACCACACTTAGTTCTGGCGACACAGGCTGTGTGTTGGTCGCATCTCTTGACTATGCGCAGTTCCCATGACCCACACTGACCTCATATAGTGATTTATGAAGAATGTTGCTCTGTTGTACTGTGCTCACATTGATGATGTGAACTCAGTCAGAAGCACAATCAGATAGGATCACTGTGTCAGATATCACTGCGTTGTCTGGGTTTTTGTTTGTTTTTTGCTAGAGAGCTGTGCACAGTACAGATGTGATTGGGACCTAGTGTAGTGTAGTAGATTTTAGGCTAGGCCTATTACTTTTAAAGATCTCCCTTGCAGCGGACAGCAGATGCTTGAATTTGTCATGGCAGTCATGCTTCTACTCCAGTAATGTATTGCAGGCTGTACACACTCAGCAATGTTCCTAGTGCTCTAAGCAACCACCAATGTTTTTATTTTCACATATTAGAATTTTAACTTTATTACTTTGCTGCACTGTTCACAATCTGGTGAAATCGGAAAAATATGATTCATCATCTGATTTCCTGCGCTGAGGTCAGGTTTCCCGTGCTGAGGTCTCCAGCCAAGAGGCCTACAGGTCACAGGGCTTCCGCCCAGTGCTCGTCCATACATGTGCCACACATCGAAGTAGGGGGGCACCCTCACCCTGTTTCAGAATCAGATACGTGGCCCCTGAATTATACTCACGTGCTCAAGTATCTGAACCAAAACAGGGCTGAGGGGCATGAGGAGAACTGGCTAAAAAGTCTTATCCTCCTATCTTAGACGTATACCTTCTGAAAGGGACTTATGTTGCATGGCGCTCATTACATATAATTATTGAGATATACTGTGGACAAGAGCCCATTGAACCCCATCAATATATTGAGCATGTCTAGTGGAAGTTGCTAGCCCCAACTACCAGCATCCAAACTATCTCTGGGTCCAGGCCACCAGCTCCCAAGATGCAGCTGTCAACTCTCCCTTTGTTCTCCTAGGAGACCTGTGAAACAAGCGTTGGGTACATTCACATCAGCATTAGTCTACAGCAGTTCACCGGATCTGGCATAGTGCCACATACCACTGGATTTCCATTGACTATAATGGGTTCTGGCAGAAATCCTCTGCGTTCTGGCATAAATGTTGGCTTTTGACTAAAAAGCACTGCCCAGAATCCCTTCAGATCTAATTACAGTCAATGGGGATTCGGCTATGCAGTTTTGCCGGATCTGGTGAACTGTTGCAAGCTGTACCTTTGTAACAGCCTGCTGGATCAGTTAACACTGATGTGCATATACCATTAGGCACTGAAACAGTTTTTTTCTTAAAGAGGCTCTGTCAAAAGGATTAACCCCATAAAACCAGACATACTGACTGGTAGGGCTCATCAAGCTGATTAAAACTGTACCTTTCTGGGGGCAGAGCCTAGCTGCCGAGGAAGATGTCCGCCTGATCCTGCTGCTCTGAAACACCGGTGCTCTATACAGCGGCCCACAGCAGGCAAACCTGACCGGATCATCACCCTGCCCACTGGGGTCTCTGCCTAACCACTTGAGCTATCACCAGAGCTCCATTTTTTCACATAGACAGCCACTGTACCGGCGGTACATAGACAACAAGTTTCAGCCCTCCGTGAGAACAGACACGTGGCGGGTCTCCGTCCACCCACGACAGAGGTAGGACGACTCCGCTTAACACCCAGCAGGGGGGACACCTCTTTAAGTGCTACTTGCCCTGCCTGTATTCAAGGGGTACTGGAAGACCCCTAAACATAAAGCGCCAACTACAAGCGTTACTACTTACCAGCAGCGGCCATCTTTTCCACGTGTCCAAGTATCAGCAGACAACTAGGCCTGCTCCGCGCCTCGGAGCACTACGCCATCCATATTGGCGACTGCTTCACAACAACTCCAATTGCACAAGCTCACTGGGAGCTCACACTCGTTCTATCAAGCAGTCATCTATAGTTATACTATGCAGCATCACCAAGAGAAAAGGAAGGGCAACGGCAACTGAGGAAGGGCAACGGAGGCTAACTGATATTTTTGGGGCTCAATCTCAATCACTGCCATCTTTAAATGATGCAACTTCATCATCTCCTCGCCCAGCCAGCCCCTCTTCCACATCTAGGGGCTCTGTGGATGAAACTGAAGGGCCTCTATTTGATACAGCAATGGAGACTATTCCTGATACAGGAAAGAGACGATCATCTACCTCTCTACCTCTCATCTACCTCTCCTACAAGCAAGGGCCCAGTCCAGAAAAAAAACAAATAACCCTCATGAAGAGGACAATACAAGTACAGAAGTAATGCAAGAGTGCGACTTATCACAGTTTCCTGCCTCCTCTGCCCCAGTCACAGTCAACATCTTAAAAGATATGCTAATTGCACTGCAAAATGGAATTAATAAAAATGTGTCATCTCTTATTCACAAGCTTCAATCCAATGTATCTGCAGTGGAAGAACGCACAGATCATATAGAACACAAGATGGCAGAATTTTCTAGTGCTCACAACGAGTTGGTTGATGCCCATAACGCATTGGAAGAAGATATTAAATGGCTTAAAACAAAAGCTACTTATGCTGAAGATAGATCCCACAGAAACAACATCAAAATATGGGGTATACCGGAAGAGGTAGCTGCCGATGCATTGGTGGACTACATTAAGCGTCTCTTCCACACACTAGTTCCTACATTAATGCCGATGCATCTTACACTGGATCGGGCACACAGGATTCCCAAATCAAAAAATGCACCGAGCAATGCGCCTAGAGATACCCTAGTAAGGGTGTACTTCTACCATGTGAAAGAACTTATTATGTTTGAAGCTTGTAAATATGGCTCCTTTCCACCGCCTTACACTGAACTGAATTTCCTGATTTATCTGCGGCGACACTACAAGCTCGAAGAAGCTTCCTCCCCATAACTAAACTGTTGAGGGAAAATTATATCAGATACCACTGGGGTTTCCCTATCAAGCTTGCAATCTCCCGTAACGGAACGACAACATCCATCTCCTCAGTGGAAGAGGGCATGCATATCTTGAAGAAATTGAATATCTCTTCTGAGAGTAGCCCGTTGCAAAGATCATCTTGCCGCACCTCTCCTTCAACCGATACTGAATGGTCGACAGTTATTAAGTAGATATATTGGCAGTTTTAATATCTGTACTAAAATATGGGTCGGTTCAATACTGATTCCAGGTTTGCCACTTACTTACTTATCACATTATTAGAGCATCATTATGTCTCTATTTCATTAATGTCTCCTCCCTATACTTCATGGTGCATCAGGAATGCGTACCGGAGATTTATTAGTTGTATGGTTAGGTACCTCGGTACACCCTTTGTTGCTTGCTTATTGCTGTTTTTCCTGTTTATGTTTATTATTGGTGACACATATAGCATACTGTCCAATGGCGTGGCTGCCCCTTCGGAAAATAATAAACATAACCTTTGGATATTTTTAAAAATGGTATTACGAATAGAATCACTTAACACTGAAGGACTTAATAGTCCTTTTAAATGCAGTATGGTTTGGAAAGAAGCGAACAACCTCCGCTGTGATACCATGTTTCTACAAGAAACTCACTTTCATAAGTATAAATCCCCCAAATTCACTAATAAAAGGTTTCCCCGTGTATTTGTAGCTTCTTGTCCAGCCAAACGTAAAGGAGTGGCAATATTGATAAAAAACTCGGTAGCTTTTTCATTGCAGGGCACTATTGTGGACCCTCAAGGTCGCTACCTAGGTATTGTATGTGATATTAATAATATAACGTATACAAAAATGTATATTTTTCACACAGGCACCAACCAAGGTTCTGGGCCTCTTTGCTGTATAAGATGAAGTCGGTGACTAAAGGAGTTTTAGTGGTGGGTGGTGATTTCAACACTATTCTAGATGCCCAACTAGATACTACAACTTCAGGTAGATATCAGGTGACATTTGCAAAATCTTTATTGGAAGAGGGGTTTTATGATGTGTGGCATTGTCAGCATGGAGGGGAGAGGGACTACACCTTTTTTTTACACCTCATCAATCCTATTCCCATATAGATTTCTTCTTAGTAGATGAAAAATTACTTCTGCAAGCCACCTCATCTAGCATTAAAACTATGACATGGTCAGGCCATGCCCCGATCCCCATTACCGTCCCATTGGCGTTTAAATGAATCTATTTAGTCTCACCCAGAATATAGTAATAAATTGAAAACTGCGCTGTCTGAATATTTTGAGTTCAATTCATCTCCTGATATAGATCCACAGATTTTGTGGAATGCACACAAGGCGGTTATGAGAGGCATTCTTATACAATGTGGTGCACAACTTAAAAAGAAGCGCAACAAAGAGATTGGCGATCTGATATCATCCATTCGCCATCTAGAATCAAAAAATAAATTCTCAGTAACTGCCTCGCATTCTATAACTTTGGGTGATCTTAGAAGACGGTTACAGTCTATACTGGCATCTCAGCACGAATTATTTCTTAAACGATTTAAAATGCAATGTTATGTTCATAACAACAAAGCTGGGGCCTTCTTAGATAGATTTAATATAACTAATGGAACCCGGCAGGGATGTCCTTTATCACCCATTATATTTGCATTGGTAATGGAACCTTTCGCTGAAACAATCCGTCAGTCCCCCAATATCTCAGGGATTTCCTACGGAGGTACATCTCACACTCTAGGACTCTATGCTGACGACGTCATTCTCTCCCTCTCAAAACCTGAGTCCTCCCTCTCAGGCACATTGGAAGTCATTACTAACTTCCAGGATGTCTCCTATTATAAACTCAATCTATCCAAAACCCAAGTATTTACAGTTGGGGTGAGTCCCCAAGAGAGATTGAAACTAATATCCCAATACCCTTTTAATTGGCAGGATAAGGGATTTACCTACCTAGGTATCACACTTACTAATTCCAGCAGGGATCTCTTCTCAGCAAATTATAAACCATTATTATCTAAAATATCCACTCTGATGAATAGATTTTCTCAGCCCATGTTGTCCTGGGCATGTAGAGTGGCAATAGTAAAAATGATGATACTACCGGTAATATTATATATTTTCTGCACGGTGGTGATCCCTGTATCTAATACGTTTTTAAAAGCTCTTCAAAAACTGATAACGGGCCTTGTCTGGGCGGGGAGGAGCCAGAATTCAATTGTCCACAATGACGAGACCTTGGGATAAGGGAGGAATGAGTATCCCGGACGTGAAAAAGTACTATTGGGCATGTGTCCTTGCACAGATGAAGGATTGGTGGTTGCTTAGCCATAACAAAAGATGGGTAGAACTGGAAAGACTTTCCTGTGAATTCCCGCTTATCACATTTTTTGTCTCACATTCTCATACAACCATAGGAACTCCAGTTCATCTCCTCAGTGTAAGAGCAACGATTACTGCTTGGAAAAGCCTGTCTCCATATACAACGCATATGCCGAAGAGTACTCTTCACTCTTTTCCAATAATATATTTAAATGTATGGATCCCTGATTTATCAATAGATAATTGGATGTTATCTGGAATCTGACTAATAAAACACTTATATGAAGGCCCTTCCCTCAATTTAAAAAAAAAACCTGTACCTTTCTTTTGTCAGTATGATAAATAGCTGCAGAGAAATCAGCGTTTTATTCATATGCAAATGAGCAATCAGAGCACTCAGAGGCGGGGCTGAATATTCTGAACACCCCCTGTGTTCTGCACACGCCCCCTCCCATTGACTGACAGGGCTAGACATCAGGCTCAGGGCAGAGCTGTGTCCAGGAGCTGTGTGCTAGCAATAGCACCTACACTACAGCTTCACCACACTGAGATCTGCTCAGAAAGCTAATACACATATTACTGCTTTATACACAGGCACAATATATGATTATACAGACACCAATAATGTGTGTTGCCTTATAAGCATAAAAACACCATGAACCAATATGAGGTGATGCTATAGCTGAGTGGGTAAAGCCTCATTCACACGTCAGTGTTTCACGGACGTGTGCTGTACATGTTCTCCACGGACAGCACACGTCCCCATTCATTTGAATGTGTGTGTTCAGACATCAGTATTTTATCACGGTCCGTGGTTACGTTTTTTTAGCACGGATGCATGTCCTATCTTGATCCGTGATCCGTGATCCCTCACGCCCATTATAGTCAATGAGTCCGTGAAAACCACGGATCCCTCAAGGATGTCATCCGTGTTGCATCCATGTTTCATGGATCATTAAGAAGACATGCTGTGAAAATTATTTTTCAGCTGTTCAGTGTCATTGAAACACGGATGCTGCCCCCTTGACTTCAAGCTCTGCTGTTACATAGCGCCTCAAGGGATCAAAGTCTATTTTTCAAGATTTTGGCGCAGCTGACTGGAGGAAGAAGAGCATCTTTAGAAACATATTGCTGGCTACTTTAACGTAATTTGGGTGGCTTGGAAGGTGTGTTTTAGGCGACAGGTTCCCTTAACCGCCAACCACATAGAATCACACATGGGAAGTTCACATGATCGCTCCAGCGCCATTTTCTACTGCTTTCACAGCATAAAGAGCTCTATTAGAATCGTTGAACTAGCTCATCTTTCCAGAGCCCAGTAGACTGGGCTGATCTGCAGGACCACTGGCTTCATTTGTCATTGTGGCTGACAAAGGGTTTTCATTTTCACTCCACATGATTCGGTCATTCCCAAGACACGACTTGGACAACAGAAAGTGTATCTTCAACAACCTAAAGGGTCGTCCTTCCTATTTTTTTATTTTTTTGCAGAAAACGGACAACACATGGAAACAATACAGCCATATTTTGCGAACTTGCAGAATGGATGTGAAAGCAAAATGGAAGCACAATAGACAGAAGTGCAGAATCACTGATCTGCAATTTTTAGACCACAAAACAGATATGGTCATATGTATCAGACCTAAGCATGTCATCTGTCATGTGACCCATGGCATTTGGCTTACAAATAGTATTGTGACATAGTAGATGTGCTGGGTAACATGATATATTCAGGTCACGTAATCAGCACTGCGTTTCTTTCTTAGTAGTGGATTATTTGAGTCACCTTCCACATGTGTAATAGATGAATAGTAATTTATTGAGGAGTAAAAGTTATAAAATATTTATAACTACTACACATCTCGCTACGTTTCAGCAGGAGCATCTCTTCCATTGTTTGTCCTGTTGTTATGATGCCATTACCTAGATACAGGCAAACATATTATACAAGCCAATATACACACAGCAAAGTAGTTGCTGCATAACCAAAATATTAAAGGCTGTGGACATTTTTGGAGGCATTTTTTTATTATTGCATTCTGTTTATCTTGGACTTCAAAATCATTGAAGTCATCAATGAAAATCATTATTTCCATTTGGTCATTGAAGGAAATCTGACACCAGTTTTATGGAGTGCTCACTAAGGGCATGTACATGACTTTTTGGCACTGTTTTTCACATATTTTCTGCACTAAAAAACACCTCTAAAAAGCCTCCCATTCATTTCAGTGGGATGCAGGCAGTCGGAGGAAAAGTTGAAAAACAAGCAGAATGCTCTATCTTGGAGCGGAATCTGTGCTGATTCTGCACTGAAATGAAAGGGAAGCAGAAAAAATGTGCCAAAAACTGAGAAAAAAACGTGTAGGAAATGTTTTCAGCGCCTTTTCAAAATCCGTCATATGAACATACCCTAAGGGCAAGATATTCTGATAGGTCCCTATAGCAAAACTATTGTCACGCCCATGTGTGGGAGGGAGACCCTACACCGGACGAAGAAGGAGAGGAAACAGGGAACAAGCCCCCCCAACTTTGCCGGACTTCTAAAGGGAAGTCCGTGTGATTGACAGCCAGTGATTCACTGCAGGCGATGTGATACTGGATGTTTTCAGTGAGGGAGCCCTGCAGTTATCAATCGACATTCACCATATGTCTACTTTATGTTGGCACCATTTTGTAATTGTTATTTTATTTTTAGGATGTTAGAAAGCTTAGAATTTTTTGAAGCAATTTTTCAAATTTTTAAGAAAATTTCCAAAGCTGACTTTTTTAAGAACCTCATAATACTGACCTCAGCTGCTGCAGGACCACATAACAGATGCTTCGGCTGATGCTGAATCTCATAATACACACCTCCACTGCGGAAGAACATGATAATCTGATGCTACAGAACACATAAGGCTTTGATCAAATCTCTGTTAGGGGCCTCTGTTGTAGACCAGGTCAGAAATTCTGGACAACATTTTGCAGCCTGCCAATCTCCATGATGGAAACCCATCAGATCTCATCATAGTCAATGGGATCTGCCATGTGTTGTCATCTGTGATGTGTCAGATCCAGCACTATCGTGATGTTCTTTTTTGTGGTCCTGTGACAAAGCAAAACAGTAAAAAGTCACTAGCATAGATGTGAACAAATCCTAATAAGCACCAGCATCATGCAGAACATCATAAAAGGATACATGGAGGGATAAAAGAGGAGAGAACTACTACTCCAGGCTGTTATTATGGGACAAAAGTTG
The DNA here is from genome assembly GCA_900303285.1 of Rhinella marina. Taxonomy (NCBI): domain Eukaryota; kingdom Metazoa; phylum Chordata; class Amphibia; order Anura; family Bufonidae; genus Rhinella; species Rhinella marina. The sequence continues at coordinate 167,501 of ONZH01018682.1, read as the reverse complement.
ACTTTACAGGGAGAGTGTATAAGAGGAGAAAACTACAAACCCTAGCATTACCAGACTGTTATTATATGGCATCAGTGGACATTATAAGAGGAGAGAACTACAATTCCCAGCATGTCCAGATTGTTATTGTAAGGCATCAGTGAACATTACATGGAGAGGGATGCAGTAGGACAGAACTACAACTATAATTACTGGGTCTATCCCAGGACACCACTAACCTCTCCACCATGAATAACACAGAGGCTCCTCCCCCTCACATCGTGACATCCCACAGATCGTTCACCACTTTTCCTCTCCACTGCTGAGCTCCGTCTTCCTGCCACAGGTCCTCCTCCACATAATTTCTTCTGCTCTTCACAGCTCACTTTCTACTTGTAATTAGGGGACGGGCCCCATAGCAGTTGTGCGGTGTGCTTCCATTGAAGCTACGCCACTGTGCTGGAATTTCACAAAATGAATGTTATAATTTCACATAATATCACAAAATGAATGTTATAATTCCATGTCCTGTTATAAAAAAAAAAACTACAAATCCCAACATAAGATATTATCTTGTTTTATATGAAACTACAAGTGCCAGCATACAGTAAATAAAGATGTTGAATCACTGGACTCAGAAATAAAGATGTTGAATCACTGGATCCAGAAATAAAGATGTTGAATCACTGGAGCCATATCTTACTACAAGTCTCAGCTTACAATGTGAGGTCACCACTGTAGGTCCATGTATAATGTACATAGCAGGCCACCGGCAGCCCTGATGTGCTGCATTGTCATTATCATGTGTGGAATTATAGTTGACAGCACAGCAGGGCCACCTGCTGACTGCGATGGGTATTGCAAAGACAGTGTCATAATGTAATATATTTTATATATATATATATATATATATATATACACACACACACACACACACAGGGCGCTGGGCCTTAGGCCAGGGAGTTGCCACCTTTTAACGGCAGCCTAGTCTAAACGCTGTCTGGGTATCCTGTGCAGTGAAGAGCAGGAGCTCAGCTCTCTCATGACGTCCAGGCTCCTGCTCGAATGGTCTGGATAGGTAGAAAATCTGATCCCAGCAGTTTAACCCCATGGATGCTGCAGTCAATCCGCGGCATCTAAGTGGTTTAAGAGGGAGGGGCAAATACGATCATGAGGTGCCATTGTCTTATCATTAACAAAGCAGCCTAATGAAGGCCCCCAGGTATGCCCTCAGTGTATGCCATTTAGACTGCACCGAAGACTCAGCCTAACAGATTGTCATTTTCTGATTGACAGCATAATATACCGCACCATATAAGTAAACGTTTAAAGGATCGCATGTCAAAGTCCCCTTGTGTGGATAATAATTAGTGAAAGTAAAAAATAAAAGTTTTGTTAAACAAAATCTCCAAATTAAACACACACAATTGAAAAAGTAAAATCCCCTCCACATATCTAGTATTGCCACACCTGTAACGACCCAAACCTTACAATTATCATGTAATTTATCCTGCATTGTGAACGGCGTAAAAAAGAAAAAAAAAACGTCAGATTTGCTGTTTTTTCTTATCTTGCACTAAAAACTATAATAAAAAGTGCTCAAATAATACTATGTACCGCAAAATAATACCAATTAAAACTTCAAGTCTTCTCACAAGAATCCAGCCATCTGCCATCTTCACTACTTCCCTGAAAGTGGGGCATGGGGAGGGGGTGAGGCCAGTGGCCTTACCACATTTATCTTATTTCACGATTAATATAGCTACTAGGGTGTGCCAAGATGAGGGGGACAATACAAAGGTATATCCCAACCTCAATGACTACCAAATACAATGAAAGTAAACTAGAAGGGGGCAGCATTAAATAGATAAAACATCACTTTTAATCGTCTGTTAAAAAGGGAGAGAAACAGAAAAAATCTCCCATTTGCAACCAGGTACCTCACAAAACAAAAAAAAACAAAAAAAAAACAAAAAAAACACTATACATATATAGACAGGTCAATCTTACCAGACTCTAGCCGCTTGTATTGGGGCAAAGAGATAGGCTGCAAGTATAATGTAATAAGATTAGAACAATGCTGGTTAATAAACCACTTTCCAAGAATAGGAAGCGCTAGGACTACGGGGCTAGTGCTGACCCTAGATATCAGCGCTAAATCTAGCTCAGCCCGGAGATGTGACTAAATGGTAGCCACACTCCGTCCCCGTGCCTGTAACTGCTCTTCCCTAGGAGACCCTATATTTTGGTGGTCCCAATAGTCCCAACGCGTTTCATCAATCAATGCACCTATGCCTGCCCAAGAATCTTCAGGGGACTAGGGCCAGGCATGTACAAAATTGGTATAGATAGCACCACAAATGCGGCGTATGGCCATCAATCAATACACCTATGCCTGCCCAAAAATCATCACAGGACTAGGGCAAGGCATATACGAAGTTAATATAAATATCACCACATCCACGGCGTATGGCCCCTCTTGGACGTCTGTGCACCGGATCGCTCAATAATCCCCTGACACATATAATGGGGGAGCGCTATGTTAAGCACACCGTCCCCAAACAAAAGGCTGGTAGTCTGCATACTTACCCGACGCCAGCCATCTTTTAAAGTTTCATCCATCAGCGCCACTGGCGAGACGTCACTTCCGGTGACGTCATGCCCACTTCCGGGCATGCGCGGTTAGCTTTGTGAGGATCCGACGCCCTCTTCCCAATTGCCCATACCCAACAGGTTTTTGGGCATGCGCAATGGGGCGAAGAAACAGCGCTGTATCAAAATTGCCCTATTGTTTGCCCTCATTCTATAATTCATATATAGCGCGGCAGAAGGGCATTTAAAGACACGAAGCACCATTATATAAATTAAATTAATACCAAGTGCCAGTTACAGATATCAATGGCACCCGTGGCACAAAGCAGTAAGTTTACTGAAGACTAGTTTTTTTCTCAGACAGGATGGTTAAGCAAAGGAAGAGGACCAATAGTCGTAGATATCAAAATTGGTCATTATCATTGACGGTAATGGATACATCAGGAAATTCCATCTAAAAATGCCCACAGGGTACTTTTAAACAAAACAGCCAAAATTTAGCTGCTCATTTAAACCCTTCGGGCTTGGCGTGTCTAAATTAAATATCCACCAACATTCTCTCTGAAGGAAGTGTTTGTCCCAGTCTCCTCCACGTAGTGATTTTTTCACTAATTCAATACCTGTAACGCGCAGACACTCAAGATTCCCCCCATGTGTCTCATTCACGTGACATGCCACAGGGGTATCTCTCTTATGTCTCACGTCACACAGATGCTCCCCAATGCGACATCGTAACTCCCTGCGGGTTTTACCCACATAGCGCAAATTGCAGGCACATACAATCAGGTAAATCACACCCGCTGACCGGCAATTTATAAATTCCCTGATTTTATGTGATTCATTAGGTGTTTTACCTGTGAACTCTTTACCAGACTGTATGTACCTGCAAAAGCTGCATCTGCCACTAATTCACTGTTGAGATGGGAAAGTGATCATCCCACCCCACTTAAACGCGGTATCCCTATAGGACAGTATCTCAGACTGAGACGGAACTGTTCCGAGGAGGGTGAATTCATCAAACAAGCCAGGGATCTTAGAGGTAGATTTCATGAACGGGGTTACCCAGACAGGATCCTACGCATGTCTTACCAAAGAGCCCTGAAAAGTAAGCAGATCGATTTATTACATCCAGTCAGTCAAGACACTTCAGATAAATTGACCAATTCAATCAGACTGGTGGGTACATTTGATGTGGCATCCAAACTGGTGAGAGAAGTTTTAGACCATCACTGGGATACTTTGCGTATGGACCCCGATCTGACCGAGGTTTTGACATCGAAACCGAGTATCACCTTTAGGAGGGAACGCAACCTAAGAGACCATGTGGTACACAGCCACTTTGTTGCACCCAAGCAATCTAATACCTGGCTTGACAAACCTGTAATGGGTTGCTTCAAATGTGGCAGATGCAGCTTTTGCAGGTACATACAGTCTGGTAAAGAGTTCACAGGTAAAACACCTAATGAATCACATAAAATCAGGGAATTTATAAATTGCCGGTCAGCGGGTGTGATTTACCTGATTGTATGTGCCTGCAATTTGCGCTATGTGGGTAAAACCCGCAGGGAGTTACGATGTCGCATTGGGGAGCATCTGTGTGACGTGAGACATAAGAGAGATACCCCTGTGGCACGTCACGTGAATGAGACACATGGGGGGAATCTTGAGTGTCTGCGCGTTACAGGTATTGAATTAGTGAAAAAATCACTACGTGGAGGAGACTGGGACAAACACTTCCTTCAGAGAGAATGTTGGTGGATATTTAATTTAGACACGCCAAGCCCGAAGGGTTTAAATGAGCAGCTAAATTTTGGCTGTTTTGTTTAAAAGTACCCTGTGGGCATTTTTAGATGGAATTTCCTGATGTATCCATTACCGTCAATGATAATGACCAATTTTGATATCTACGACTATTGGTCCTCTTCCTTTGCTTAACCATCCTGTCTGAGAAAAAAACTAGTCTTCAGTAAACTTACTGCTTTGTGCCACGGGTGCCATTGATATCTGTAACTGGCACTTGGTATTAATTTAATTTATATAATGGTGCTTCGTGTCTTTAAATGCCCTTCTGCCGCGCTATATATGAATTATAGAATGAGGGCAAACAATAGGGCAATTTTGATACAGCGCTGTTTCTTCGCCCCATTGCGCATGCCCAAAAACCTGTTGGGTATGGGCAATTGGGAAGAGGGCGTCGGATCCTCACAAAGCTAACCGCGCATGCCCGGAAGTGGGCATGACGTCACCGGAAGTTACGTCTCGCCAGTGGCGCGGATGGATGAAACTTTAAAAGATGGCTGGCGTCGGGTAAGTTTGCAGACTACCAGCCTTTTGTTTGGGGACGGTGTGCTTAACATAGCGCTCCCCCATTATATGTGTCAGGGGATTATTGAGCGATCCGGTGCACAGACGTCCAAGAGGGGCCATACGCCGTGGATGTGGTGATATTTATATTAACTTCGTATATGCCTTGCCCTAGTCCTGTGATGATTTTTGGGCAGGCATAGGTGTATTGATTGATGGCCATACGCCGCATTTGTGGTGCTATCTATACCAATTTTGTACATGCCTGGCCCTAGTCCCCTGAAGATTCTTGGGCAGGCATAGGTGCATTGATTGATGAAACGCGTTGGGACTATTGGGACCACCAAAATATAGGGTCTCCTAGGGAAGAGCAGTTACAGGCACGGGGACGGAGTGTGGCTACCATTTAGTCACATCTCCGGGCTGAGCTAGATTTAGCGCTGATATCTAGGGTCAGCACTAGCCCCGTAGTCCTAGCGCTTCCTATTCTTGGAAAGTGGTTTATTAACCAGCATTGTTCTAATCTTATTACATTATACTTGCAGCCTATCTCTTTGCCCCAATACAAGCGGCTAGAGTCTGGTAAGATTGACCTGTCTATATATGTATAGTGTTTTGGTTTTTTTTTTTTTGTTTTGTTTTGTTTTGTGAGGTACCTGGTTGCAAATGGGAGATTTTTTCTGTTTCTCTCCCTTTTTAACAGACGATTAAAAGTGATGTTTTATCTATTTAATGCTGCCCCCTTCTAGTTTACTATCTTATTTCACGCCAGTTTTCTGAAATGACTGAAATGTACACCAGCCTGGCGTACTACTCAGCTCAGACACACAGTATATGGCGTATGCTTCATCATAAATTAGGAGTGTGTGTGGGGTTATCATAGACTAGCCAGGTGCTGATGTCCAGGAACCAAGGGTCTATAACAGCGAAGTGGGGGGATAGCATGACTCGATGACACATTTTCATGATGTCAGGTACATTTTCAAGCTTGATTTTTCACACAAAAACACTTATTGTGCACTTCAAGAAAACCAGTTTCTGAACGTTGGCAGCGTTACCAGTGCGAACATGTAAATAGCTCTATGAAAAGCTGTAGAAGATGGATGAGGAAATCAGTAGGTTTTGCAGATGTTTACCTAATCTGTATCACTGAATATTTTGTTACATGGTAGGCTGATAAGGAAACTAAATTCTTTGAAAAGAAATCTACAGCCTACCTAATGTCCACTTTCGGCATGTATACTTGTATACCATATGTTGTTACCTGTAATGAGTCATTTCAAATTCACCATCTTCTTTGATTAAAATCTAGAAAATGTCTTTCATTTAATATTCACTACTTTATCTTATATACATATATTTCAGTTCTGCAACTGGCATACATATGTGTAATATAAATTACCATTGGTATTCTTCATTTGGTTCTAAGTTCAGCGTGAAAGTTCCTGGCATATAGGCTGAACCTATCTATAGGTCCCCATAGACTCTGCATATGTAAAAAAAAAAGTGTCCTTTTGGCATTTGCCTGGTCAGTTTGCGTCAGCATACCTTTTAATCTGCATTATGGAATAGTGTGGTAGACTATGCTATTCCATACAGGCATACTGTAAAAGACATATACTGCTCAGTATACTTTTTTCTAGAATGGAAGTCTATGGGTGATGAATTACACATCACAGCCTTCAGATGGATTAATTGTATTATTGCTGTACTGTGGTCCCTCAGCTTACAGTCTGACATGATAATGTCATAGTGAGTACAGTACAATAGACCTGCAATCAGATAGGAACTGACTTTATTATTAAATACTATGATGCAGTTAGTTCAGGTCAGGGGAGCCATGGACAGTCCTGGAGTTGCAGCCGACACACAGACCTTGCTTCCTGGACTGTGCATGGTCGGGTAAATTCTAGTCTTTATTGGTACCATTTACACATGTACGCATTTTGCCCCGGTCTAGAGGGGAGAACTATGTAGACTTCCAGGTGCTGTATGTGTTCCACGGCGGAACGCTAGGTTGCAGCGCACTTCCGGTCTAGGTGGAACGCACATGTAGACACTAAGGGAGGAAGACGTTATGACGTCACCGGCAGGGGTGGTTTTGAAGGCGCGGGAGTCGGATGCACTCTATAGGACATTATGTGAGGTAATAAGGAGGCATAGGCTAATGGGGGCTGTATTTGGGGTATTTAGAGACAGCAATTTTAGGAGCTAGAGGGGCACCACACAGTTGCACTTTGTCCTACATCTAAGGAGGCCACTGGATCTTAATGCAGCATTATCTGCCCTAGCCTACTGAATCAAAGGTCCCCTAATGAACCAATATATCCTAGGCGCTGGAGAAATGCAGTGGGACGCAAATTGGGATCCAATTTCTTAAAGCTTGGCACAAATAAAGGAAAAGCCGACCAGTTTGAGATATAGATGAGATATAGATTCAGATTGCTTTGCGTTTTTGGTGACAATTCCTCTTTAAACAGGTCAGAGGAATGCTTGTATTTTTCATAATGCCCGGAGAACCACTTTTTTTCAGGCGAGGGGAACAGATACCTCATCCCGTTGTCACCAGGAGCAAGGAGACCCGCATTGTGACCCCTCCTATTCAGATGGACTCCCACACACCGTCATGTATCTATTAGAGATTTTTTTTTAATTTTGCTTTACATGGAAAACTAAATATAATATAATCATTAAAAAATTCTGCTCTTCAAGCCCTCAAATCAGAAACATTAAAAAAAAAAGTTTGGCTCTTGGAATGAAGGGAGAAAAAAATTAACTAAAAATGTAATTAACAAAATTGGCTTGGTCCTGAAGAGGTTACAATTATATTCACATGTGGTAGATTTATTGCAGAAATCTAAAAATCTGTCCCATAAATCTGAATGAGGTCATTTATGGGCATTTGTACCAACCTCAATCAGATGAACAGACAGTTGCAGGAATTGCTGCGACAAACCTTCTGGCTGTGAATCTTCCACTAAAGACGAAGGCTCCATGCACACGCAGTGTCCTTACTTCAGTCCACAAGCAACGGATGCACAAAATACTGATACCTTTCATGTGTATTCTGCATTTTTCTCACTCCCAATAATAGAAAGGACTAATATCATCTGCATAAGACATGTTTTACAATTTGCCACAAAGATCTGAAAATAATACAGTTGTGTGTATGATCCTATAGAAATAAATGGGTCAGTGTGCTATCCGCATAAATGTGGATAGCACAGTGATGAAAAATGTGGCTGTGTGCATGGGGCCTTAGGGTGTAGTCATTTTTGTGGTAGATTCCAACACATTTTTTTGCCATGAATAGGAAAACCGCAGTAAAGACTTGTGTAAGCATACCCTAGGGTGATTTATTATCTCACACTTGAAAAAGTCTTTTGACCCTTGCGACTTTTTAAATGCTATTGTGACCAAGGCAGGCATCTTCATTTATCTGGCGTAAATGAAGACAGCTCTGAGCTACTGTAGATTTCATTCCACAAATAGCTGCATCCTTTCCAGTCTTGATAAATCTCCCCCATAGTTTTTTGGGGGCATTTGTGTGGTACTTTTCAACTTTGCAAATTTTTTTTCGTTTTTTCATGCAGCCAAATGTTACTTTAAAGTGGTTGTCGAACCGGGAAATAAAATTTGCCAAAGGTTCATAATGGGTTACAAAAATAAAAGAAGACATAATACACGGGGACAGCACATGCACCCAGTGACATTAATGTGTGTATTCACACACCAGTGGTTTTCTACAGACCATGGTGAAACCACGGAAATATGCCTTATTTTTGTCTGCGATTAGGGATCCATCACGCACCTTATAGCTTATGGGTCCATGAAAACCATGGATACAACATGGATGCCAGTCTGTGATTTTCACGGATCGTTACTAAGAGATTCCCTGGGCAAACACGGATTCTTCACGGAAGAACCACTGACTGTTTTATCATGGGTGCCATCACAGACATGTCATGTGCCCCTGTTGGTCTTTACTTCAGGGTCCTGTCTTGACACAAAGGAAATGCCCACTTAGCCAATCAATGGCCATGGCATTGACCTGCCACAGCAGTGATTGGCTGAGCTGGCCTTATCTGCGTATCTAGACAGGAAGTGTTCCGGCAAAATCTACACGTAGATTAGCCCCATTGAATATGACTACTCTGCATGTAGACCTGCAGTGGTTTTGTTGGGGCAAAACCCCCCTTCTCTATTTTTGTCGGGGTCCCAAATTGATGATATTTATGAACGCTCAGGGAGTTGACACAGGCAAATACAGCTAAATCAGATACTCCTGTTTATTACAGACATTTTATAGATGAAAAACCGCAAAACCTCACAGATGGGTGGGTGGTCTTTCCACAGTGCAGATCATAGTTCCTGTAACTTTTTGTGAACATGTCATTTACTGAACTTTTGATAACAAAACATTTGTTTCCATCCCCCGCTCTTCCTGACCACAGACAGACGTGTCTGCTTCAAGAGGATGCTGATAGTGAAGTGAAACTTGTTTTTGATCTTTTACAGAGGAAGTGGTTCCCCTTCCACTATGCCTGGAACATTATACTTATATATTTAGTTCTGCTATTTCCTGTAAAGCAAGTTACCAGCAAACATAAGAAAAACCTACTATTTCTTCTTGCAGAATTCATCCTAGGTTCATAAGATGGAGTCCTGATACAAAATGGATTCTCATCCCTCACAATTCCCCCATTTTGAGATATCTTGGAACTGACATCCTAACCCAGCGGTATTTCAGTTGGGATAGGCCCAACTGCCAGTCGGAGGCCAGATTCCCTCCCAGGTATCGATACAGTCCCAAGAGCTCTCAATAATCCTGGTAGTTTCTCCTTTTGGTACAGAACTTGTTGGCACACATAAACATAAGCTTCATCACAGTATATACTACTATTATACTTTTGATCATCAGGCCCTGGTCTTCTTTGTGAGACAAACTGCCAACAAGACACATGAACAAGTTATTTAAAAGTGAAAGGGATTGCCAGATAAGGCATAGTTCTTGAACTCACGGGACTGTGAGTTCAGATCCAACAGTCCTTCAATTTTTCAGTGTTATTCAGTCCTTCAAACAGCACCTGATGGTGCGGTATCAAAGCATTGTCCCATTAATCATTTAGTGGACGAAATACTGCTGACACGCTCAGGCTCAGAGCCACTGTCAGCAGGAGGATCTTCATCCTTGGGCTTCGGAACTTACTTGCAGTGAGAAGTGTGTCCTTCAACCTTTACTGCAGTATGAGTAGTCAACAGGACTTGGAAAGAATCATCAAATCTGGGGTCCAGGCCTTTCCTCACATATCTTTTTATCACTACCCAGTCTCCTGGTTGCAGACTGTGTGTTCCTTCCACTGGATCTGGAAGGGAAGCAAACACTTGTTTATGGGAGTTCTCAAGCCTCTTTGTGAGGGCCCACACGTAGCTTGTTAGGCTATCATTGTTCATTTGCAACTGTTGCAGAAAATACAATCCTAATCTGGGGAACCCCTGTCTGATTCACTAAGTTCAGGGACACCATACCTGCACGCCAGTTCACTGACCAGCTTCTTTGCTGTGTTCTTTTGCATTTACCTTTGCTACTGGGAAGTCTTCCGGCCACCCTGAAAAGAGATCAACACACACAAGGACAAGCTCATATACTCCTACCTTAGGCAGTTGTATATAGTCTATCTGCCGTCTCTGAAATGGCCTCGGGTGTGCTTGCTTGGAGTCTTCATCACTTGACCGGGATTTTTCAATGCACATACATCCTTGTACAAACCGAGAAGCTACTGTAGAAAATCCTAGAGCAATCCACCCTGTATTAACCACACTTACCATGGGACCTTCTGGTGAGTGAGCCCTTGGGCCTCCTGAACCATAGCTGGGTATAGAGGGCATGTTAGACATATTTTGTCATTGTTTCTCCAAATTCCATGTTCATCAGGTTTGGCCCCTTGTTTTGCCCAAAATTCTTTTTCCTCAGGAGGGGCTTGTTCGTGCATTCTCCGAAATGTACTTACTGAAATGTCCTCAGGTCTCAAGGCTCTCACCGGGGTGGAGTTAGCATTGGAGTGCAGCTTGTTTGGCTGCCTTGTCTGCTCGATCATTGCCTTTTGCTTCCACCGTGGTACATCTTGTATGAGCCTTTACCTTAATAATAGCAACCTCATCTGGTAATAACAGAGAGTTCATAAGTTCAAGCACAGAGTATTTATTCTTTATAGGCTGGCCTGCAGATGTTAGGAAGTCCCTGGCCCACCATATGAGTCTATAGTCATGTGCAATACCAAAAGCATACCTTGAGTCTGTGAAGATGTACACCTTCTGAAAGAAATGTTATCGGCATGAGGTGTGCGCACTGGAGTCTAAGATGCCTGGCCATAGAAATATGCTGAGGTTGGACTTGAGTCAGGATGCCCTGAATGTCATGAGGTGTTTGTACAGTCACCGGGTAGTCTAACACAATTTCAGAAGCTTTTTCTATCATTGCCTACACTGCCGCTACTCCCCTGACACAGACGGGGGCACCTCTGGTGACAGAATCTAATCTGGCTGAAAAGTATGCCACTGACCGCTGGCGGTCACCATGTTTCTGAGTCCACACAGCCATGCTATGACCCTGCATTTCTGAGCAAAACAACTGAAATTCCTCATCATATTTTGGAATACTCAGGGTCGGGGATGAGGTTATGCACAGCTTCAATGTATGAAAATTATTCACTACCTCTTCTGTCAGGTGAAATGGGTCAGACAATCATACAGAGGTTGCATTAACATGGAGGCTTGCCTGATCCAGGGGTGACAGTAGGACACCAGCCCCAAAAACACCCGCAGGCTCTGTGCTCCTTTGGGCACTTGTATTTTCTCCACTGCCTCCTTCCTCTCTGGGGTCAGGTGACGAGCTCCGTGGGAGAGACAGTGTCCTAAAAATACAACCTTGTTTTTACAAAACTGCAGCTTCTATTTTGAGGCTTTTACACCCGCTCTGATGGAGGAAAGTTACAGCAAGTCTCATTGTCTTCAGCACACAGGAGCAAATCATCCACGTATTGTACCAGGACCACTGAGCCAGGCGGTGCCCAGCCTGTAAGGACAGATTGCAGAGCCTGTGTATACATGGTCGGGGGCAGGACAGTCCAGGCATATTGGTTACCCTTAAATGTAAAGGCCAGGGGCGGACTGGGAACTTAAAGTGGCCCTGGAAAAAATACTAAAAGTGGCCCTGTTTTGTAGTCGGGTCCAAATTGATGGAAGGTGGGGCCAGCAATACCATATTGTGGAACACTATACCACCCCAGCAGAGCCAAATACCACAGTCCATCACAAAATACTGCCAGCAGCACAAAATACATCCCCAAAAACTTCCACTGGCCAGCCCCCTGGGCATCGGCCCACGGGGAAATTTCCCTATAAGATCTATGGCCAATCCGCCTCTGGTAAAGGTAAACAGATACTGACAGTCAGGGTGCAGCGGGACACTGAAAAAGGCATCTGCCAGGTCTATCACTGTGAGACACGTAGCAGTGGATGGGACTTGTGGCAGTAAGGTATGTGGGTTTGGCACTATTGGAGTTTGTAAAACTGTCACCTTGTTAACTTCTCTAAGATCATGAACCATCCTGTAACTGACAGGCTGTCCCTTAACTGGTTTCTTCTATTGGGAACAGCGGGATGTTATCGGGAGATACTGTTTTTACCAATACACCGGCTCGGAGGAAATCATCAATTTGACTGGCCACTGTTATCTCCTGGGCATGACTGAGGGGGTACTGCTTTACTTGAGGGGGCTGACATCCTGGCTTAAGATGCACTATAGCCAGAGACACAGGGAGTCTTCCAATGTCTGTGTTAGATTTTGCCCACAAATCCTCCGGTACCACCTCAAGAACAGTCTGGTCTACAAGGGTTAATTCTGAAGGCTCAGTCTCAGGCAGGGCCAGTGACGCTATTAAGGGACACAATACTTCTTCTGGGGCCCCAAAATCTACATAGGTAGTGCCATCAAAGTATATTAGGGAAATAGCGGCTCACCAACCTCACTAGTGGATCAAGGGGTGCTCAATTGACGGTACACCCACACCGTCTGATAACAAAGTCAGTGGAAATGTGTGTAGATGCTTAATTGGCACACCCACGTATGATTTGTATGGGGGATTTATAAAAAAGATAAAAATAAAAATAAAAAAGATGTATAGTGGCTTTCCACTCAATACAGGTGGATCAAGAGGTGCTTGATTTACGGTACACCTAAGCCGTATAATGCGAAGTACTAAGTATCAGGATAATTGCTTAATCAGCACACTCACAAGTGGGTGTTTGCATGGACAGTCCCTTTTATTTATAATGTCTAAAAAATAGATATATATAAGATATATATAAGAAATGTATCAAAAAGTACCAAAAATAGAAAGAAAAAAAATATATAATAAAAATACACAATCAAAAAATATACAAGTAAAAAAATAATAAATGAGTAAAAATGTGATCCGTTACTCAATAGGGATGATATGTGTAGTAGACGGTGATATATCACGGCCACGGCCCCCATACATCTCTGTACACATAAATACCAAAAAGTTATAGGGGTCAAGATTTGACAAGAAAAAAAAAAAAAGGACAACTTTCTAATTATTTTATCACTATGAAAACGCAGGAAAAACTATACATATTAGGTATTGCCGGATTCGTACTGACCAGTAGAATGAAAGTAACGGATCAGTTTTAATGCACATCGAACGCTGTAAATAAGAAACCCGTAGAACTGTAGCGGAATAGCGTTTTCTTTGCAATTTCACCCGGTTTGGAATTTTTTTCCCGCTTCCCACTACACCGTATGCAATATTAAATGATGGCGTTGGAAAGTACAACTTGTCCCGCAAAAAACAAGCCCTCATACAGCTATGTGAACAGAAAAATAAAAGAGTTATGGCTGTTTGAAGGCAGGGAGCGCAAAACGAAAATGCATAACCGAAAAAACCTCCGGGCGCGAAAGGGTTAAGAGGATGCTGATAGTGAAGTGAAACTTGTTTTTGATCTTTTACAGAGGAAGTGGTTCCCCTCCCACTGTGCCTGGAACATTATACTTATATATTTAGTTCTGCTATTTCCTGTAAAGCAAGTTACCAGCAAACATAAGAAAAACCTACTATTTCTTCTTGCAGAATTCATCCTAGGTTCATAAGATGGAGTCCTGATACAAAATGGATTCTCATCCCTCACAAGTTGTTAAATGCAAATCTGTGGCATTAAACATTCATGGACTGTGTGTTGCCACTTGCCACCTGCCATGGTTTCCATAGTAAAACATGGTGGCAAGAATGAGCATGTTAGGCTGGCCTCCCAAGTGTTCCTCTTTTGGAGGGACAATCCCTATTTTGGACCCAAGTCCCTCTTTTCTCCTTAAAGAGGACCTTTCATGGGTCCAGACATTATGAAATAGGTAGCAGGTTATGTAGGGCATAGAGCTACATAACTTTAAAAGTTGGGAGGTATGATGTTAGGTGTTGATCTCACCTCAATGTGGATTTCTAATCTGCACATGAGAAAAACCATAAGGCTATGTTCACACTGAGTTTCTTTCTATGCTGAAAACACCTGATGTGGAACCCTCTTTTGGATTCTGCGTGTTTTTGTTTTTTTTAATGCATTTTCAATGGGAACTCTGGATGCAGACAATCCTACTCAAGAATGGACAGCCCGCTTGGTTTACACTAAGGTGGGGTTTTGAAAACTGAAAAAAGCATGATTTGAAATCCGCACCAAAAAAACCTCTGTGTTAACATACCCTAAATAAGAGGCAGAATTAGGGAAATTCCATGCAGACTTTGGCTGAGAATATGCTGCTAAATTTAAGTATGGAATCTCATACCTCCCAACCGTCCCGGATCCAGCGGGACTGTCCCGGATTACAGTGGCTGTCCCGCTATCCTGGTACGGGGGAGGTATGTCCTAGGTTCTAGCAGCTGTCCCTGCGTCCATAGGACGCAGAGACAGTTGCCTGAATGGTGATGAATGCTTCATCCATTCTCCCTCCCATCCTCCCTGCAGACTCTCCATACCTCCAAGCGGCTCTCCACACCTTCGGTCTGGGTGGGGGACCGGGCTGGCCGTCAGTCAGCCTTGGCTCTGCCCCCTCCAGACTAGAGAAGAAGATGTCCTGCTGGTGATGCTGCTAGGAAGAAGGTAAGTATTATGGTGTTTATTTTTTTCAACTTTCTGTGAATGGCACAAGGTGGGCATATGCAGCGAGCGGAACCGTGGTTGCTACGGGGGTGACCCTTTCCCCCTCCAGGGCCCTCTAAGGTGATTTTCCTTTATGTCCCAGTGGTAGGAGTGCCAAGGGGTAATTAGGCCACTTAAGACTTTGGTGGGATGTGTCACGGTGTTCCTACCTTGTGAGACGAGCAGGCCCCAGGCGGTGGCTTCGGCTGCAGAAAATTATAGTAGTAGTAATAGAGGGTTGTCAGATGGTAATGATGCGCAGACTTTTGGGAATGGCCCAACGTAGTTTTATTAACTTAAATTTGAATGCAGATAACTCAGTTCAATCTTCAGCTTGGTGTCCAGCAAGTGCAGCTTCATATAAATACTTGGCAGATGCTTGGAAAAACAGGTTTCAGGCTTCCTGTTCTATGCTAAGGTTACTTCTTAAGTCTGGCTTCCCTTTAGAGTATTTGTTGTGCCTTATTGCAGGCTATATTACTCAGTCTTTAGGGCACAGCAGAGCTGAAGGTGCTCCACTGTCCTGCCCATGTCCTCCCCAATCAGGGTACAGGGGACAACTGCCTGACTAAACTGTCTTAACTGTCATTTCCTCCTCACTGCAGGAAGTTGGAAGAACTTAACTTCTCTCCAGCAGAGGGGGTCAGAATGGACTAAGGACCGTACCATTCTGGTAAAACTACATCTGAATATGCCATAGTATTTACTGACACCTGCTGGTCCACCAGGTACATTACATGGGAAACAGTTGCATAACATTGAATATAATACCCTTTCATGCATTTTTTTTTATAGTAGTTACATACCTTAACTCGTAGGGTACCCCCCCACTGATGCTGCCACTGGTGACCATTCTTCAAAATAGCGCTCCTGCGCCCCGCTGCGGCCCCCTGTATTTTTTCCGCTCAGTATGTTAATCCTGAGCATCGGTACAGGGAGGAGGAGACGCCCAAGTTTCTCAATGGGCGTCTCCTTCTCCCTGGCTGTGCCACGATCCAATCACATCGGAGAGCGTCACAGCCAGGGAGAAAAAAACTCCTTGGCTGTGACTGGATCGCGGCACAGCCAGGGAGAAGGAGACGCCCATTGAGAAACCTGGGCGTCTCCTCCTCCCTGTACCGATGCTCAGGATTGACATACTGAGAGGGAAAAATACAGGGGGCCACAGCGGAGCGCAGGAGCGCTATTTTGAAGAAAGGTCACCGGTGGCTGCATCAGTGGGGGGTACCCTACGAGTTAAGGTATGTAACTACTGTAAAAAAAATGCATGAAAGGTCCTCTTTAATGCTGGTGATGACATGAATGCACAGAATTACATTTCTAGAGTAGCACACACATAGGAGCTGGTTACGCAGAGTTGTAACACTACTCTGGGGTGTTACACATATTACTGGGGCCTGGGGGGCAATTTATTACTGGGGGAAGAATGTGGACGTGTTACTGGGGGCACAACATTACTGGGGAGCACAAATGTAGGCATATTACTGGGGCACAACATAAACTGCAGAGCACTATGTGGGCATATTACTGGGGGACATTATATTAGTGGGGGTACAATGTGGACATGTTACTGGGGGCACAACATTACTGGGGAGCACAAATGTGAGCATATTACTAGGGGCACAACATAAACTGCAGAGCACAATGTGGGCATATTACTGGGGGCACAACATAAACTGGGTAGCACAATGTGGGCACATTAGTGGGAGCACAACATTACTGGGGAGCACAATGTGGGCGTATTACAGGGGGCACAATATGGGCATTTTACAGGGGGGCACAATGTGGGCATATTCCTGGGAACACAATGTGGGCATATTACTGGGGGGCACAGCTGGTCATATTACTGGGGGCACATAACAGGGCATATTACTGGGGGCACAGCTGGTCATATTACTGGGGGGCACATAACTGGGGAATAATTACTATGTGGGGCAGTAAGGGGACTGAGTGGGATTAGGTATATAGTTATGTTTTGGGAGGAGTTAGAGGCGTGGCCTACTGGCAAAAAAATTTGCAGCACAATTTGTCCCTCTCTGTCCATTTCCAAAGTTGGGAGGTATGGAATCTGCCTGCCATGTGAACATGCTGAAGCACAAGTGCAATCCTTATGCCTAGAAGGGGGTGGCATCATACATAAAATAACACTCCTTCCCTGATTACTTTAGTTGCTATGTCCACTTCTTTTATTTTTTTTAAATGAGCTTTCCATACAACACATCAATTCTGAAACTCAGCACTGCATGGCGATGGAGCCAGTTATGCAAACCAGAAAAATGGCGATAAAACTCCGCCAGGGCGACAGATTACAGTGAAACGCCTTTTTCAAGCCTTGTCTCTATGGTAACCAGAAGGGACGTCACATATGGTAATAGCCAATGGGCGACGTTGCTGGTTGGTCACATGCTTCGCTTACTTCCTGTGTCTCCTCTTTTCGACCTTCGCAGACATCATGGAGGAGTACACACGGGAGCCCTGGTAATTGTGTTCTGTAGCTGCGCCTTACACTCTGATAGTGGGTGGGAGAGTGGGGTCATGTTAGCTGTGATTGCTGCCTGGCTGGGCACGGCGCCTGGTAAATGAGGTGGCCACACTCCTTGATGATTTACACGACCACTCACTTACCGGCAAAGTACAGTGTGTCACTTGAGGACCTTGCAGCACGGTCTGTAGACTGTTACGTCAGGACTGGTTATCCCATGTGCCTGTACTGGATCCTGTGTTATAACTGTGCCACTATAGGTGTTAGGATAAGAGCCAGTATGGTGTCACAGTCACTGCTTGTCCTTGTAGTTTTATTCAGCAGCAGTGAGGCTAACGTGTGCTATGCTTATTGAACATAATTGGAGCATGTTACACCCCTAAACTGCTCACTGCCAGATGCTGTTTTGCTGTATATATAGCACAGTGGTATAGGGCTAGAAGTGTTATTTCATCTCATCACTGGTGTTTGCTGGGCATTGGGTCTTGATTGACTACCTTAGCGCTCACCGGGTCCATTCAGTGAGGAGTTGGCGCAGCTTCTACTTCAGTGACTTACACTACCTCCTTAACTGTGTAGGGGAAACCTCCTTCATACTAGTGTGTCCTGTGCGGAAATGATGCTGTGTGTGAGCGTGATTCTCTGTGATGGCACTGCTAGTTTCGCATTATACTGATTTATAATGCTGTGTGTGTCTGCGTGGCCTGTATCTACTGAATTGTACTGACATAAGGCTGTAAATGTAATTCTGTATAAGTAAGGTCAGGCAGAGACACGCAGCATTATAAATCAACATAATGCCGTGAGCTCCTGAGAAGAGAGCAGCGTCCATGATGGGGAATCGCGCTCGCTCGCGGAGCATGGTTTCCGCACAGGAAGCGCTCGTCTGAAACTAGCCTTAAGCTAGTCAATCAAAACCAGAGGGAAGGGCTTTGGCCAAACCTCGGGAACTTGGCTTGATCAATGCCCAGTGGCCACTTGCTGATGTGAAATAATGCCACATTCACACAGGACTGATATGCAGATTTGCCCTGAAGGATTTTCTTGCAGCAGATTCATAGCATTGTACAGTGTGATTTTAAGAAATATCCACACACTACTTAAAAAATCTGAAACATAAATTGAATTGCAGTATGGATTTGAAATGTGCAGCATCTGTATTCTGTAATCTGGGTGCAGATTTGTTTTATTCTATTTTCTATGTGAGAGTATGGGGCTGTCGTCCTAGCTGAGCTTGGCATCAAAACAGGCTATAGACAGGAGGGAACTCATTGACTACTAGAGGAGAGGCAAGCTGTCACCATTATCTGTTGTGTATAGTGCACCCTGTGATCTGTACAGAACAGGAAGCCTTGACATTATTAGGGCTTATGCACACACACATATTTTTCTCTGTGTCCGTTCCATTTTTTTTGTTTGTGGAACCATTCACTTCAATGCCTCCGTGTGCATTCCATGTCCAAATGTCTGCATTGCTGTGTTGCAAAAAAATAGAACATGTCCTTTTATTGTCTGCAAAGGATAGGACGGTTTTATTAGGGGCCGACTGTCCGTTACACAAGATGCAGAATGCACACGGCCGGTATCCATGTTTTGCGGATTCCCAATTTGTGGACTGCAAAACAGTCAATGGTCTTGTGCATGAGTCCTTAAAGGGTTATTCCCATCTCACAAATGTAGTTTGTATAGTTAGATATAGCCATACCAATATTATTACTAATAGAATGTATTTATATAAAATGTACCGTTTAGAAGATTTTCCTATTTGTATATCCATTGTCCCACACACATCAGTCAGACCGTTGCCCCTAGTTACGACCATCGCAGCCATGTAGTAGTGGTGGTCAGCTTTCTCTTTTTCAAACCCACTCTGAGGTAACTGCTGTATTGTGAACACACATTGTATGAGCATGCGCAGACACATCTTAGGGTTGTAGGATTTATGTCTGCGTTTCCAAAACTCAGAGAAATGGATCCTGTTCCAAGATCAGTTCATCTCTATGGAGCAGGATCCATTTATAAAGTCTGCGTTTTGGACGGATCCTGACCGTTGTGTTTTGTACTGGTTGCGTCCAAAACGCAGATGTGAAAGTACCCTAAGATGTGTCTCCGCATGTTCATGTAATGTGTGTTCACAATACAGCGGTTACCTCAGAGCAATCCGGCCACTACTACAACATGGCCACGGTGGCCGTAACTAGGGGCAACGGCCTGACTGATGTGTGTGGGACAATGGATATACAAATAGGCAAATCTTCTAAACGGTACATTTCATATAAATACATTCTATTAGTAATAATATTGATATGGCTATATCTAACTATACAAACTACATTTGTGAGATGGGAATACCCCTTTAAGCTTGGCTGAGTTCACATAATCATCAGAAGAACAGGAAAAAAATGGATCAGTTTTTGGAGTATCAGTTATGATCCGTTTGTGTCAGGCTACTTTCACACTTGCGTTGTGGTTTTCCAGTATTGAGATCCGGCAGAGGATCTCAATACCGGAAAAAAACTGATCAGTTTTGTCCCCAAGCATTCTGAATGGAAAGAGAACCGTTCAGGATGCATCAGGATGTCTTCAGTTCAGGCAGCTTTCAGTTTTGCTGACACAAAACCGTAGCAAGCTGTAATTTTGTGTCCGGTCATAAAAACTGAAAGAAACTGATGAGGTACTGAAACCAATGTAAGTTAATAGTGACGGATCCATTTTTTTAGGAGACTAAAAAACCGGATCCGTCACCCATTGACTTTCAATGTATTTAGTGTCTGATCCGTTTTTTTTTCAGTTCTGATATCACACAACTGCAACCTAACGGAACGGATGCATCCTGATGTGCAAAATCAAAACGGATCAGTTTAATTCAGGTATAGCGATCCTCTGCCGGATCTCAGTACCTGAATTAACAACGCAAGTGTGAAAGTAGCCTCAGTTCTGTCAGAGATCAGTTATTTTTGAAAGAAGAAATGGCACAGCAGGACTTTTTCTCCAGTGAAAAATAACTGATTTCTGACAGAAGTGACAAAAACTGATCATAACTGATGCTCCCAAAAAGACAGATCACTTATGCAAACCGATGCTAACCGGTCATAACTGATGCTTGAAATAAAGGGTCTGATCAGAAGAATGAAAAACTAAATGGTGATGTGAACCTGGCCTTAGTGGTCAGTGCAAAAGCTGCAGGATTTTACCTTTTTTTAATATAGTGATCTAGATAATAAAAAATAAATCTAAAAAAAATGTTTAAAATAAAAACAGGACATTTTCTGACTCATTCCCATACACCTCTAACAATGTGAGCGGTTTGGTAGGCACAGTGTGCAGACTGCCTTCTTTTCTGCGACCCTTCCAGTAAACTAGAACACTTGATCAGGCACTGGGTCAATCATGTCAGATTAATAATACTTTGTCTCCTTCTTTAGTCCTTGGAGGATTGTGGATGACTGTGGTGGTGCCTTTACCATGGGCATCATTGGAGGAGGCATTTTTCAGGCCATCAAAGGATTCAGGAACTCTCCTCAGGTGAGTGTAGCAGAATAGTGAATTTCATTATTGATTGTATTCATTCATTTGAGTTTTGAACGGGAGGAGATTATGACAGAAATGGATGGGACAGAGCGTGGTGTGGCGGCAGTATATTTCTAATGAATAAACTCATCATAGACCCTAAAGCAAATACATTCCACTACATTGTGTGCCTGTATGAAGGTTGGTATGGAGAGCAGTGTATGTTTAGCTGGTGTAGATTTACTTTTCTGGCGAATGGATTGCCAGAAGATGGATCAAAGAGAATTGTGCTTCTTAATATCTTTGCCGCATCTTGGTTATTCCCATCTAGGACCCACACCTATGCTTAGAACAGAGCCCGCAAAGTGCCAGAGGGCGCACCATGTGGCCAGCTCTCCATTCATGCCCAACTATTTTCGTCAGTCCCATAGAAATTAATGGAAGGCAGGCTCCGTTCGAGGTGGCATATCCTAGAGATAAGCCCCAAATCTCCATGATGTGAGTACCCTTTTAAAGGGAGTCTGTCACCTGATTTTCACCAATATAGCAAGTGAGAGCACTGTCCAATAGAAAATTGCAGACACATTCCAGACATACCTGTGTGCACTTTGTGCCTTTATTCCATGTCCAGGAAAAGCACTTTTATTCTGCTGGAAAACAGCTCCCAAGTGCCCAACTGCAAGTGAAAGTAAAAACAGCTTTCTCTCCTGACTCGCTTTCTAATGGCTATATCTTCTGATGTAGTGGATTTAATGCTATGATTCTGGCATAGTTTGAAAGGATGGAATGCCAGCTTTCAAACAAGGTCAGGCCCATATTTGTTGTAGTGGTTACCAATCCCAAGATATGAGCAACTAAAGCAGCCCTCTCCTCTTCAGTCTGGTTTGCTTTGAGCACTTGCAGCAGCAGAGCTGGGCACTTGGGAGTTGTTTTCCAGCAGAATAAAAGTGCTTTTTCTGAACATGTAAGGCTACTTTCACACCATCGTTTTTGCTAGATCCGTCTTGGATCAGCAAAAACGCTTCCGTCATAATACATCTTTCTTCATCCGTTCTGAACGGATCTGGTTGTATTATCTTTTAAATAGCCAAACTGATCCGTGATGAACTCCATTGAAAGTCAATGGGGGACGGATCCGTTTTCTATTGTGTCTGAGAAAACGGATCCGTCCCCATTAATTTACATTGTGAGTCATGACAGATCTGTTTGGATCAGTTTCTTCATGCGGACACCAAAATGCAGCAAGCAGCGTTTTAGTGTCCGCCTCCAAAACGGAATGGAGACCAAACTGAAGCAAAACTGATGCATTCTGAACGGATCCTTTTCCATTCAGAATGCATTAGGACAAAACTGATCAGTTCAGGACCGTTTATGAGAGCCTGTGAGGGATCTCACAAACGGATCCTTACAACGCAAGTGTGAAAGTAGCCTAATACAGACACACAGTGCACACAGGTATGTCTGGGATGTGTCTGCAATCTTCTGTGGGGCAGTACTCTTAGTTATATAGGTGAAAACAGGTCACAGGCTCCCTTTAAGAGTCCCAGTAAAAACAGTTATATGGCTAATTTCAGGTTTAAATTCAGGTTTTAATTGTTGGGGACTGGAGCTTTTTATCTCTTGTGTTGCCATCACTAATTAAAGTCACTTTTGTCCAGTTTTTGTGTATGTAGTATGTACAGTTTAGTCATTCGTGTATCCATGAAAAATGTGTGATCTTTATAACTTATCATTTGCAGGGTGTTAAGCACCGTATGAAGGGCAGTTTTATTGCTATACGAACCCGGGCCCCACAACTAGGAGGTAAGACATCATTCCTTCCTTTTCACGACTGGATGTGTCTGGCAGTGGATTACTATGCCTTTGCTATGGAATACACATTCAGCTGAGTCGAAAGTGCATGTATATGGAAGAGATGTTAGGGAGACCATCATTTAGCTGACAGTTATTGAATGTGCCCAGCCTAATGCCACATGCACACGACCGTGTGCCAGGCCAATGCATGGGCACTGACCATGTGCCTGCTGTCTGTGGACACGGACCCATTCACTTGAATGGGGTCTGCGATCTGCATCCAACGGTCTGCATTGCATATTTCTGTGGGCTTCCGATCCGTGCCTCTGTTCCGTACCACATCGTATCTTCCAGATCGCTGACCCATTCACGTGAATATGGGTACGGCTGGCACACGCTGATGCGCATGAGCCCAAAGTTTCATGTTGCTAGTAACTAGTTTTAAGAAATACTTGGACAGAAGTACAGTATCGTACTTTACTGTGTCTAAGAATATGAATCACAGTTTTAACATTAGACAAATTTACCATTCTAGCGCATGGACCTTTATAAATTTGGACCATCATAAATCCTGCACCAGATTTACTCTAGAATTCTGTCCATGTGCTAAAAAACTTGTAGTCTAAGTTTAAGCCACTTATAAGTTGGCATTGTTTCACACCAAAAATGCGCCAAAATTTTGACATATATAGGCCATGGCCATTTTCTTGTGAATATCATGCCCCTTTCCAGCAAACCTACACCCCTTGTCAGACGAGGCATAAACTATTTACAAAAGTGTGTAAAACTGTTATTGACTTGGTCTGGGTGAGGGGTGATAGGGGGGAGGAGAGAATTGGTCTCCGGTACTGCCTCTGTGGAGAAACCCGAAGCTGCGCCAATTGTATTCTCTGCCTGATTTCGAGTTTTGGCCACAACATGGTGTTAAATATCTGTCACAGTTATACAGTGATGGCGTCTTTGAAACCTTTATGGACTTGAAGGCTGAGTTTGGTTTGCCTCAGACTAGCCTTTTTAGATACTTGCAGCTGCATCATGCCTGCTTGGAACAATTTGGAAAGGGCAAAATTAAGATCGAACATGGTGAAATTGAAAAAATAGTTAGACGAAAGGATTTATGTAAACCAGTATCTTCCTTCTACTCAGCGCTCATGTCTTGCCTAGCCTCCCCGCTAACTAAAGCTATGGCCAGGTGGGAAAGAGACATTCCCAGCCTGGAAGATAGACATGAGAGGGAATTGGTACATAATTGGAGAAATACTGTGATATGCGCTAGGGATCAGTTGATTCAGGTTAAATGGCTGCACCGTGTGTACTTGACCCCAGTTAGGCTAGAACGGATGAACCGTCTAAGTAGCTCGCTATGTACTAGATGTAACCAAGGGACCGGTACCTTATTCCACATGACTTGGGAGTGCCCCAAGATAGCGGAGTTCTGGTCGGCGGTCTATGAGCTCTTAAAGTTGGGGCTGCCAGCGGTATGTTCCCCTGAGAATAGTTTGCTAGGTCTAGTTGAGGACTTATTACAGACCAAATATTCCAGGATTTTATACAGGCTGGTTTTATGCCAGGAAATCTATTCTGTTTAATTGGAAGCCTCCTAAGATGCCTTCGGTCCAGCATTGGGTGCAACTTATAGAGGCGGCTTTGCCAATGTATAAGATGACGTACGAGGCTAGAGGGTGTCCAGAGAAGTTTGACAAAATTTGGAGTCTCTGGATAGATGCTAGGACTTCAGCTGATGGGGGGAGCTCTACGGCGCTACGGTAGGGTGTGTATGTGTGTGAGAGTGGTTTCTATATTCTGTAATTACACTCACAGTAGCGACAAGAACTTTTATAAAGAATTACTATGTATGGGTTGCTGCTGCACAGTATAATAACCATGTGTGCTGTTACAATTTACTGTTGTACGTTTTATCTGCAAAATGATAAATAAATACTTAAAAAAAAAATGTGATGCAGAGCATGCACACCAGTTTTTTGGTGCAAAATGTACAAAAAAACTGTTGCACTTTTAATAGTAAATCTGCCCCACTGTATATACCCTGTAAGGCTACTTTAACACTTGAGTTTACAACGGATCTGGAAGGGGCCCGCCGAATCCGTAGTGATAATACAACCTTGTGGATCTGTAATGAACGGATCTGGTTGTACAGATGTAGCAGCGCTTCTCCTCTTTCACTCCTTTCACTCGCAGTAAAAGTACGCTATTCGTACGCATTAGCGTACAATGCATAGCATTAGCATACAAATGCGTACACAATTAGCGTACAATGCATAGCATTAGCATACAAATGCGTACGCAATTAGCGTACAATACATAGCATTAGCATACAAATGCGTACGCAATTAGCGTACAATGCATAGCATTAGCATACAAATGCGTACACAATTAGCGTACAATGCATAGCATTAGCATACAAATGCACAACGCTACATCTGTATTATCTTTAAACATCGCTGGAACGGATCCGTCATGATCTCAATTGAAAGTCAATGGAGGACGAATCCGTTTACTGAGTGTGTTATACTGAACGGATCCGTCCCCATTGACTTGCATTGGGGGTCATGACGGATCCGTCTTGGTGCGGATGCCCAGGACGGAGAGCAAACCGCAGCATGTTGCGGTTTGTTCTCCGTTCTAGAGACGGAACGGAATGCTTTCAGGAGCATTCCGTTGTCTTCAGTTCAGTTTTGTCCCCATTGACAGTGAATGGGGACAAAACGGAAACCTTTTTTTCCGGTATTGAGCCCCTATGACGGAACTCAATACCGGAAAAAGAAAACGCTAGTGTGAAAGAGGCCTTACATATAGTGATGATGGTATGCTTGTGTACAGCCATTCAAGGTTATGTGACATTGTGTCATATCTGTTATTGAAGCCACAACCTTGGGCTAGACAGTTTTCTTCACTAATGAAATTAACTGCAAGGTCAGGTTTTTGAAAAGTGAACAGAACAAGAAGTTCTTGTAGTTTTTAGTCAGTAAACTGTGCAGCAGTACTAGTACACATGGCAGCAGTCTTCATGTCCCTTGTGTGGTGCAGTAGTAACCTGACATGGGTTTTCCAGAATGAGGAGATTGCGCCAGCAATGTCAGAAAATTGTGACATTGAAATGTTGTGGCATTCCAATATTGCTGCATTACTAATATACCGTCCATGGTAGCCAGGGTCTGAATCTGTTATGATGACAGATTCTGATAAATTAGAGGAAACATAAAAGAAGTGACATCATCTGTCCATGCACAGATACTAGTGTTTATTAACACGTGCAATATTTGGACCCACAGAAGTGGGGCCTAAAGGGGTTCTCTGGGAATAACTTTTTTTTTTAACGTGCCCCCGACCTCCCTCCATAAATTCATACTTAGGCTACTTTCACATCTGCGTCAGCAGGATCCGTTTGTGAGATCCGTCCCAGGGTCTCCAAACGGTCCTGAACTGATCCGTTTTACACTAATGCATGCTGAATGGATAAGGATCCGTTCAGAATGCATCAGTTTTCCTCCGTTCCGTCCATTCCGCTCTGGAGATGGACACCAAAACGCTGCATGCAGCGTTCTGCTTGATCGAGCGGAATGGAGACGGATCCGTCTTGACTCCAATGCAAGTCAATGGGAGCGGATCCGTTTACTCATGCACAATAGTAAGCGGATCCGTTTCCCATTGACTTTCAATGGAGATCAGAACGGATCCGTTTTGACTATGTAAAAGATAATGCAAACGGATCCGTTCTGATAATGCATTCGTCTGCATCTGCTCAGAACTGATCCGTCTGACGCTGGTGTGAAAGTAGCCTTACCTACAAAAATCTGGTCCTTTGTGCTGCCTCCGACATATCCCATTTAGTTTGTGCTCCACTGCAGCCAGTGAATGCGGTGGCACGTCACAGCTGAAGCCAGCAAGTTTTTAATGGACATTAAAAAACGGATGCAAGACGGCCATTAAAAATCGACACGTGTCCAGAAAATGGATGCACACGTGGCTGGGCATGAAAAACAGTGACTGTGATGACAAGCGAGTCTGTTTTTAATGGCTGTTATTTCACTGTCATGTGAATGTAGCCTTATTTCTGGTTTCACAATGGAAACAATTTAGCATTGGTATACCATATTCCATAAGTTCATTGTAATCAGACGCACCTCTGCCCTGCTGTGCACCAGAAAGTGAACTCTACGCCAGCAAAAGATTTTCCGCCACTTTCTGGGGAACGTTATAGTAAATAAGGTGGTGGGCGAAGCCACACCCTTTCCACTAAGCCACATCCCCTTTTCTTATCGCCACTGAAAAAAAGTGCCAAGAAGCTCAAAGGGTGCACATTAGGGTGCACAGATGCTGTGTGCCATAATGTTTGACTTCTTAACGCCACAATTGTGGCGTAAAAGCATTGATAAATGTCCGCCATTGTGTATAGCGCTAAAGAAGCAGGAAAGCAAACACGTGGGTAGATGCAATGAAAGGTGCAGAAATCTAAAGTGATTTCTGCACTTTAATTGCATCTAATAAAGTGTGTGCTGTCTTGCTTCGTAAGTGTTGGATTATCTTTGGGTCTGTGACAGTGGGGCTTCTTAGGACCTGTAACACCACTGATCATTGATTGTGCTGCCCCTCTACACATACCGCTCTGTATCAGCTCTGCCAGTAATGTCTGGCAGACACATTTTAGTAATTTCTTTGCTTTATGTTCAGTGAAACACTAATACTTCCTTCTCTTTTTTTGTATAGGTAGTTTTGCAGTATGGGGCGGTTTATTCTCTATGATAGATTGCAGTATGGTTAAAATACGGGGAAAGGAAGATCCCTGGAATTCTATCACTAGTGGAGCCATGACCGGGGCGATTTTGGCTGCCAGAAGTAAGTATTCGGATTCATAAAGAACAGTGTGTGGTTTTTGCTACTACATTTTGGTTATCCAGTTTGATCCTTTTATGCCTTGTCACCGCTTTTGCAGTGTGGCTTAGATTATGTAAGATTTGTGCTTTACTATGATACGCAGTTTGCCAATTTTTACTGTTTTCCCAGATGGTCCTGTTGCCATGGTGGGCTCTGCTGCAATGGGTGGAATACTTTTAGCCTTGATAGAAGGAGCAGGAATCCTACTCACACGATTTGCCTCTTCACAGTTTGTAAATGGTAAGTATAGCAGCACAGGAGCCTTTTGAACATTGATATGAAATGGGGTGGGGGTGCATGTTAATAGTTTATGTTCGTCTAGTTTCTCCAATTTATCTTTAGTATACATGCAAACGATGCAGGTTGTGTCTGATATTGACTCAGACTTTGTTCAAGATTGATGTGAAGTCTTTCATATGTTTCCCCTCTCTATCTTAAGGTCCACCAATACCAGAGGACTCAACCCAGCTGAGCCCAGCATCCCCCTTTGGAGGTTACCAGCAATACCAGTGAATGATATCAAAGACTTGAAACCCAGACTCTGGATCAATTACCATCATGCCCTGTGCACATTTGGATCCTTTGGCTACTAAGTTATGCTTGTGGTTGTGGCATGGACTACAAAGGGACTCAGGACACAAACAAGTTCTATATAAGTTATATAGTTAGGCTCATCCAATGAGGGCTACAAAATGATATGAAGGTATTAGTTATCCATTCACAGGTTTCGCCCATGAATATTTCAAGTATGGGTATAAATAATGTATACTTGATTTTATGTTGACCCTAGCAAACATCAAAGGCTCTTTAAGCCTAAATTATTCGGCATTTACTCTTCTTGGGATGTAAATCTCAGCAGTTTTAAACTATTGTTGCAAGAAAATCTGGTATTTCTGTACACTATAGGTCGGTATCATTTATATTTTGTATCCAATGGATATTGTGCTGTACACAGTTTGCCGCATGTTTCAGATTGACATGGCTATGTTCCAATACTAAAGTACCATGTTGGTGTTTCAAAGTTCCTGTATGATTTCTTAAATGATCTCGATGCATATTTTCCATATGACACCTTGTAGCCAATGTTTTTTGGACACATCCATCCTAGGACAAACAAAAGCATTGAAGCCATACATATATTATGTTCACTGTTTGTACATTTTCTTACAACTTCAAAAATGGTCTTTTCAAAGGTTATGTCAACGGTTGTGGGAAAAAAGTAGACTGAAAGTTAGAGACTATTAGAAAAATGTTTGTACTTGTATGACATTTTTTTAAATCTATAGCTCTATGTAAGTTTAGTCACTAGGAAGATAGTATAAACACACAGTGTGGTAGTTTTGCAGTTAGCACAGGTGAAGCTCAAAACTGCAGCAGTTTGCTGCAAAACCACACAATAGTTTTACCATGTGGCAAAAAATGCTGCACAGTCACGCCATATGGATCTGTCTTTATGCCTTGGTAATTATTAGGGCCCTGTACATTACATGGACTTCCTTTCATTTTCAATGGTTGCTGTGTAATGAAGCAATTCTCCTGCAACAAGCCTTTGCAACAACCTATTTCTGAGGGTACATGTAGAAGTTCCTAGTCATCTGATTACCTCAGCAAAGTAGGCGGAGTAGGAGACATTGTTAACAATAAATGATTTCAAAGCTTAAAGGGGCTGTCCGAGTTATGAAAAAAATATATAGCACTGTAAATCTGATGGGCAGCAATATATAACTAAGTTAAGCAAGTTTTAGGCAAAAAAAAAATCTATATTTCTTCATTTCCCTGGTTCTCTTCTGGCCTTTGTTTACCTGCATTAATAACAATCTCAGCCCTTCCCCCTTCCTGCTCTGCAAAGGGAATGACTAGAAGAGCTGCCCTGAGTGACATGTCTGTCTGCTGGAATATTCAGCAGCATGTTGTGCGTGTAGGACTACAAGTCCCAGCTGTACAGTGACAATGCGGATACACACAGGAACTTCCCCCTACCTGTTCTTGTGCAATAGAATTCCTCTGTCAGCTCCTGTGCCCAGCATTTGTCTCCTCACTGTCTGCAGTGTAAATCCTGTTGTAATGCCTTGAGCCCTCAGTGTGTTCTAGCTGAAGGGGTTAATGTTTTATCTGACGGAATCCAGGGAGAGAGCAGATAGCAGCCTGGCAGAGCAGGGGGGCGTGGCCAGTGATCTCTCGTGCACAGACTCTTATCTGATCTCTGAGGCTTGTGCACGAAACATCACAGAGCAGGGAGATAAGGAGATAACAGGTCATGTAACCCTCAGTGAAATCTCAGAAACAAGCATCTTTAGAAGCACAAAGTGTATGGGAAAGTTGTTATACCTGACAAGTTAGTAACATACAAAGAACAAAAAAAATAACTCGGACAACCCCTTTGTTGTCCAAGTTATATTTATTGATGACCTATTCTCAGGATAGGTCATCAATATCCAATCGTCAGGTGTCCGACACCCCCACCGATCATGCTGTTTTAAGAGGAGGCGCGCTGTGCCATCGCTGCCTTCTCTTTATTGTTTACCTGCGCGCCGTAACATCCACAGCGGTGAGCAGGTGTAATTATACCTAACCGCCCCATTCATTTCAACTGGACGGATTAATTTCAACTGGACGGATTCAAATGAATGGGCGGTTACATGTAATTACACCTGCTCACCGCTGCAGATGTTACGGCAAGCAGGTAAACAGTGAAGAGGAGGTAGCGCTGACATGGCGCGCGCCTCCTCTTCAAACAGCTGATCGGTCATGACGGGAGCTGCTGTATACTCGCGCTGCAAGTCTGTGGAACTCTCTTGTCTGAAAGGAACCTTATTCTCTACTTTTTCTGGCTTCAGTTGTACATGCAGGAGGTGTTGTCAGTAAATGGTAGCATTCTCTGTGTAAGTATTGTAAGGGATTGCTCTGGTAGACACTTGGTAGCTGTGCAAGAAGCAGGGACACAGACAGGATAACGTCTAATTTAAGTGTTTTTATTTCACACTTAGTTATTCAAACAAAAGCATAGCCTTAACAAATTGGCTTAAACAAACAAAACCCTGCTCGGCTGAGCCAGTACCTAATACAGTACACACACCCTGACTATATGTGGGACCAGCTGCCCGGCCCACAGGTACAAAAGGAAAGTATTGGGTGGCACATGCAATACCTTCTGTAGTTCTGCAGTCAGTTTCTCCAGGTATGGCCACACTTGCTCAGTTCTACACTGAGCTTTAAATTGGGCCCTAACGACCCAGGTGACCATGTGACTAGCTGTGGGCTATGGAAGCCCAGGACCGAAGCCCTGGGTGGAGTACTGTATGTATACAGAGATGTCAGTCACAGATAGCTGTTCAGTCCCATGGGGTGGGTCAGTCCCAATTCAAGTGAATAGTGCTGATCTGCAGTACCAAGCTTGGTTGCTATCCAATGCATGGTACTGTGGAGCGCCATGGCCTTTTAACAGCTGTTCTGATATTGATAACATACCCTGAGGATAGGTCATCAGTATCAGAATCTCAGAAAACCCAATCCAGCTGAGAAAAAAAACATAAAATGTATAAATTACAAGTTTTACTGAATCTTTTCCCACAAAACTATATATCGATCTGCTCAGCTCCTCCCTCTCTGTAATTTACTTCCTGCAGATTGCACTACATTATGTGTTGAGAGGTCCTCTTTAAATACATATTTTTCTGTTCTACTTTTTTTTTTCTCTGTTTTTATTCAGCTCTTTGCTTTGGCTTACAAATACTAGTCAGAATATTGCTGTGTGAATAAAGCTTTACAATTTGGCAGGGGTCTATGTGGTTGGACAAACAGCTATCACAGTCCACAGAACTAGGGGACTACTGTGTTCATTGTTGTATCTTCATTCTGTGGGATTTAACTCCCATGTTTAATATGTGGAAATGTAAAACTGTGAAACATCTAGAACCTAAAGGCCGACGGTGACTGCCATCTTTAATGCAGAGAAAAGAGAACCATCTCGCTAGCGCCACCTTTTGGAAGTGGCTTCCTATGAGTCAAAGTCTGACTTTTTAACAAGCCTTGGGACATGACAAAGGAAAATAGCCAAGCCAAATATCCATCTGCAGACAGCTGTTTTGGGGAGCTTACAATGAAAGACTAAGCTTATTGAAGAAAACTATACAATTAAAAGGAGGTTCTAGTACTCTGTTGAGGCGCCTTTAGGCCCCATTCACACGACCGTATGAATGGGGCCGCATCTATTCTGCAATATTGAGGAATAGATGCTCCCATATTCACCTCTATGGGAGCGGGCAGCCACGGCTCCGCATAAAAAGATAAAGCATGTCCTATACTTGTCCGCAACGGCGGTCAAGTATAGGCATTTTGAATGGGGCGCCCGGCCGTGTGTTCCGCAGCGCTGCGGAACAGACGCCAGGCAGCAGCCGTAGTATTTAATGCGGCCCCGCAATAATACGGCCGTCTGAATAGGCCGTTAGTCTGGATACAAGAGGAGATATGGTTTTGCATGGAGACATAAAGGTTCTGTTTGGCATCTTTGCCCACAAATGTTGCAGCTGGACCTGTAGGTCCTGTACACTCATACAGGTGCAGCTCAATAAATTAGAATATTGGAAAGTTAATTTATTTCAGTTTTGCAATTCAAAAGTGAAACTACTATATTATATAGATTCATTACACACAGAGTGATCTATTTTAAGCATTTATTTCTTTTAATCTTGATGATTATGGCTTTCAGTTAATGAAATCCCAAAAGTTAGGATCTTAGAAAATCCTTGAATTCTAAAGACCAATTAAAATTTTTTTTTTTGTAAATTCTCTTTTTATTGATGAGACAAGAATGTACAAACAATTAGAGATGAGCGAATCTATTCGTTGATTCATACCGAATCTTGGAAATTTTCAGCTGCGAATCCGAATATTAGGTGATTCGCGCTGTTAAGATTCGAAAATGTTCCTAAGGTTTTCTATGCATTTGCTACCTACTTGTCCGATAAATTGTACGCTAATGCTACATATAAATTACTCTATACGCTGTTGCGTACGAATACAAGTAATTAGCGGAAATTAAAGAAAGCGGTCACCTGACCTAGTGGGCAGGGCTTGCTCTGATTGGCTCAGACTCGGTAAGCCAGTGACTCATCACTTCTGCTGCGACTGCTGAGACGAGCAGAAGCACTGTGTGTGAAGTTCTGAGACACTGAGACCTCTGTTGTTGAAATTGGGGTGTAATTGTTCAGGGAATCCATATTACACATCAGGGATACTGCAGGGCCAGTTCAGGGCTAGTAATTAATCAGGCAGGGAGCGAGAGACAAGGGAGAGATAGGGAGAGGCAGGGACAAAGACAAAGACCAGCTGCAGGGCCACAGAGTGAAGTGAAAAATGTCTGGAATGGATAAGCAAAAGAGGTCCAGTTCCAGCCAGACCTCGAGCTCTAAAAAAAAGGGAGAAGGTGGCACAGGGCAGCAGTGCCAAATGACCTGTAGCCGGAGCTTCTACTTCTGTAATTCATAAAAGTTGGCCGGTGTTCCACCAGGCTAACCCACAAAGGCGGAAAATTGTAGTGGAGGAGAAAGTGGATGGCACACTCATCTCAGTCTCAGCCAGATGATCTGTCATCTGCTGATACAGTATCCGTATGTAGCCAGGGGTCAGACTCGTCCTGCTCCACCATTCTGCTTCAGCAAAGCCTGTCATTTTGTGCCACCTCTTGGGCTTCAGTGCTCCCTCCTAGTGGTGTCCCTTCTGCAATTTATAAAATAAAAAGCCACCGAACCCCACCGCATAATCCGCCGGTTATATAGGACAGCCTCCCTGAGAATTTCTTAGAGGGCAGTCAGAGTTTGGACTGTCTGGAATTGGAGGTTGGTGGGGAACAGCCTAATTTGCAGTCAGAAAAAAGTTGTGGGGAGGAGTCTGATGATGAATCTGATGCGGTAGACCGGAGGATCTGGGAGGCGGCTCAGGCTGGTGAGGAGGGTTTGATCTCCGGGGAGGAGGGTGGTAGTAGTAGTGGCAGCAACAGAGGGCAGAGGCGAGTTAGGCCCAGGGCCAGTCCTTCCTTGGGAACTAGCGAGACCCCAAGTATAGTTGGGCCGGCACCAGAGTGTAAGCGTGCAAGGGCTACAAGCTTGGCCAGCTGTGGAGGGAGCACGTCGGGTGTGTGGAAGTATTTCACTACTCTGCCGGGGGATAGCAGTATGGCCACGTGTAATTTGTGTAAACAGAAATTGAGCTGTGGGAAAGCCACAAATGTCAGGACCACTGCTCTGTGGAACCATTTGAAGCGGCGTCATGCCGGCAATTTAGAGCAGCCCATTAATACTGAAGAGCTGGTTACTTCTCCCGGGGTCCCTTCTGTCAGGCAGGCCGCATCCAGGGGTGTAACTAGTACATCCACCTCATTGTCGCCCAGTGCGTGCATGTCTCCACATCCTCTTATTCGGCAGCCGTCCATTGCCGAGTGCTTGGCTAGGAAGCAGTTTTACGCCACAAGTAATCCAACAGTGCACAAACTGAATGGTCACCTGACAAAGTTGCTGGCTGTCTACTCTCTGCCATACCAGCTGGTCGACTGCCCAGCTTTTAGGGAGCTAATGGCTTGCGCTCAGCCACGCTGGCAGGTCCCTAGCCGGTATTTCTTCTCCAAAAAAGCTATCCCTGCCCTTTACTCCCACGTGGCTGACAATATTGGACGCTCCCTGCAGCTGTCTCTCTGCAGCACCGTACACGTCACGGTGGACACCTGGAGCAGTGCTTATGGCCAGGGGCAATACATGTCCTTTACTGCCCACTGGCTGAATGTATTTAGTGGCAACAAATCAGGAACCCCCCAGCAGCCAAGCCAATTGCTGTTGGCACCTCCACGCGCTTTCCAGCCAGGATTGCAGCAGACTACCCAACAACTATCCGCTTCCACCTCAACGGGCAGTCCGCCTGCTGGAGCGTCAGGGCAGAGAGTTAACGCCCCTACTTCATATCATATGTGCCATGTGCAACGCTGCCATGCAGTGTTAGACTTAGTTTGTCTTGGCAGTAGCAGCCACACAGGCCAGCGCTTGCTGCATTACATGAAGCAGCAAATAGCGCGCTGGTTGACTCCACATCAGCTGGAAGTGGGCAAGGTAGTGAGTGACAATGGGACAAATATAGTGGCAGCGCTAAACCTGGGTCAATTCACGCATGCTCCCTGTATGGCACATGTCCTAAATCTAGTGGTGCAGAGATTTCTAAAAACATTCACTGGCCTGCGCACAGTGCTGGCAAAGTCGTGGAAGCTTTGCACTCATTTGAGCCATTCATATGTATCTTGCCACGCTCTGCTGGAACTGCAGCGACAAAACGGTCTTCCGCCACACCGCTTAATATGTGACGTGCCGACCCGGTGGAATTCCACTCTTCATATGTTGCAGCGGCTCCTTGAGCAGCATAGAGCAGTGGACGATTTTGTCCAGCAGCAGCCAGAATCTTCCACCATAGGGAGCAGATATGGCTTAGATTTCCGGCAGTGGAGGCTGGTCCGAGATGCCTGCACTGTTCTAACGCCCTTTGAAGAAGCCACAAAATTGGTCAGCCGGGACAGCTGCGGTGTGAATGACGTAATTTCAATAATATTTGTGCTGGAAAAGACACTCACACTCATGCAGCAGGGGGCAATGGGGGAAGGAAATCCTGGCCATCTGTCTGTACGCCTTGCTGTCGCCTTGGGTCCCAATGCCAAAATTCCCTTGTGGAGCAGGAGGAGGATGAGGAAGAGGAGCTTCAGTTAGAGGAGGGGGGGAGGAGAAGGATTTTAATTAATTGTTGACCAGCAGGAGGAGACACAGCTGGAGGGTCCGGAGGCTGACGATGATGACACTTTCAGGGACACTGAAGTGTCGGGGGGGGGGGACACACCCAAAAGGACAAAACTGTCACCTGGCAGTGTTCAAAAAAACACCTTTATAAAAAATGAATAAAGGCTGGATTGCATCCGAATTTCATACTCCTCTTGCTGAGGCTGCTGATTAGATCAGGCCTTGCAGGGCAGAATAGAGTGTCTTCCCACTGTTGCAGTTAGCCGGCCCATAACGTTATTGCCAAACGTCTTGTGTCATGTCATGGGCTGTGCGAACCCGAAGTCTCCAAACCAAAACACTTTTAAAAACCAAACACTGTTGTCTACCTCCGCCTCCATTTTCTACGCTTAGCAGGAGAGTTGCTGTTGTTACCGTTACTAATAGTTCTATTTAGTATTCTTAAATTTGTTTTGGAGCCTCAGCCTTTACTCCACCCCCCTCCAAAAAAAAAAAAAAAAAAAGTATATATATATATATATATATATATATATATATATATATATATATACACAGTACAGACCAAAAGTTTGGACACACCTTCTAATTCAAAGAGTTTTCTGTATTTTCATGACTATGAAATTTGTAGATTCACACTGAAGGCATCAAAACTATGAATTAACACATGTGGAATTATATACTTAACAAAAAAGTATGAAACAACTGAAAATATGTCTTATATTCTAGGTTCTTCAAAGTAGCCACCTTTTGATGAGCTTCAAGAGGTAGTCACCTGAAATTGTATTCCAACATTCTTGAAGGAGTTCCTAGAGATGCTTAGCACTTGTTGGCACTTTTGCCTTCACTCTGCGGTCCAGCTCATCCCAAACCATCTCAATTGGGTTCAGGTCTAGTGACTGTGGAGGCCAGGTCATCTGGCGTAGCACCCCATCACTCTCCTTCTTGGTCAAATAGCCCTTACACAGCCTGGAGGTGTGTTTGGGGTCATTGTCCTGTTGATAAATAAATGATGGTCCAACTAAACGCAAACCGGATGGAATAGCATGCCGCTGCAAGATGCTGTGGTAGCCATGCTGGTTCAGTATGCCTTCAATTTTGAATAAATCCCCAACAGTGTCACCAGCAAAGCACCCCCACACCATCACACCTCCTCCTCCATGCTTCACGGTGGGAACCAGGCATGTAGAGTCCATCCGTTCACCTTTTCTGCGTCGCACAAAGACACGGTGGTTGGAACCAAAGATCTCAAATTTGGACTCATCAGACCAAAGCACAGATTTCCACTGGTCTAATGTCCATTACTTGTGTCCTTTAGCCCAAACAAGTCTCTTCTGTTGTTGCCTGTCCTTAGCAGTGGTTTCCTAGCAGCTATTTTACCATGAAGGCCTGCTGCACACAGTCTCCTCTTAACAGTTGTTGTAGAGATGTGTCTGCTGCTAGAACTATGGGTGGCATTGACCTGGTCTCTAATCTGAGCTGCTGTTAACCTGCGATTTTTGAGGCTGGTGACTCGGATGAACTTATCCTCTGCAGCAGAGGTGACTCTTGGTCTTCCTTTCCTGGGACAGTCCTCATGTGAGCCAGTTTCTTTGTAGCGCTTGATGGTTTTTGTGACTGCACTTGGGGACACTTTCAAAGTTTTCCCAATTTTTCGGACTGACTGACCTTCATTTCTTAAAGTAATGATGGTCACTCATTTTTCTTTACTTAGCTGCTTGTTTCTTGCCATAATACAAATTCTAACAGTCTATTCAGTAGGACTATCAGCTGTGTATCCACCTGACTTCTGCCCAACACAACTCATGGTCCCAACCCCATTTATAAGGCAAGAAAACCCACTTATTAAACCTGACAGGGCACACCTGTGAAGTGAAAACCATTTCAGGTGACTACCTCTTGAAGCTCCATCAAGAGAATGCCAAGAGTGTGCAAAGCAGTAATCAAAGCAAAAGGTGGCTACTTTGAAGAACCTAGAATATAAGACATATTTTCAGTTGTTTCACACTTTTTTGTTAAGTATATAATTCCACATGTGTTAATTCATAGTTTTGATGCCTTCAGTGTGAATCTACAATTTTCATAGTCATGAAAATACAGAAAACTCTTTGAATGAGAAGGTGTGTCCAAACCTTTGGTCTGTACTGTACATACAGAGACACATACATACAGAGAGAGACACATACATGCAGGGACTCACACATACAGGGACATACATACAGAGAGACACACATACATGCAGGGACACACACATACATTCAGGGACACACACATACATTCAGGGACATACATGCAGAGACACACATACAGGGACAAATATACAGACACACACACACATACATGCAGGGACACACATATACTGTTATAATGCAAGTTGATCCAGAGGAAGGCAAAAAAAACCTGGTGAGGTAGAAGCCAATTTTCCCCACTTAAAGGGAAAAAAATTCCTTCCCGACTCCCATCAGCCAATCAGAATTACTCCGTGGATCAACAACCCATCTCTAGTAGCTAATAGTAGTAATATGTCTATTATTTTTATTTTTGTTAAGTTTTACACTAAGTAAAAGCATTTTTGCCATTTTCTGAGAGCCATTTTTTTTGAGCGATTGTCTTAAGTAGGGTCTCATTTTTTGCAGAATGAGCGGTTTTATTGGTACCAGATCCCGTGCATAACTGATGCTTAGGATCTTTTTTTTTCTTTTACAGAATCCTGTTTTTTTCTGTTCTTGCGGCGGATCAGAAGAACGGAAAACTAAACGGGGGTGTGAACTCTCCCTAAGGCCTCATGCATACGACCATGTGCTGGCCATGCCCCTGCTGCAGACCACAAATTGCGGAGACCGTGCTGCCGACCACAAATTCACCAAGAGTGAAGTCACATCTCCCACCCAGCATGAACAAAATCAATTTATTTCATGTAGAGTATATATTAGGATATACACAATATAAGTTAATTTCATGAGGTTTACAAAACCAGGTAGGATGCACAAGTGAATATTCAGTATTCTTAACCAATTAAAATAAATGTGTTTTTTCTCAAGAAATGCAAGTATGAATATCACTAAACTCATAACCGTGGAAAAAGTTGCCTAAAATGTAATAAAAATATACCTAAAAAGGCTAGAAGCCAGATGACTAATTTAAGAACAAACTTGCACTACTAAGTAAAGATCTGCTGGGCCTCAGAAAAAGTGGGCTTGTTACCTAGAAAAATGACCATGGGTTGCTGTACAAGGAGCCTTTTGGGGATAGTTTTGATTTAAAAAAAAAAAAAAAAAAAAGTTAATTGAGGCAGATAGACAAAGTATGGAATTACAGATGACAGTTTTAGTATATAGTCTGTCGCCACAGAATGTACAAAATTTATTAAGAGGCACAGGCTATATAACCTCTTCTGACGTGTCAGTTTTAGCAATTATTTACATCCCCCTTGTAATAACAATTCTGGTGCATCTATTCTTATGATGAAACTGTCTTAGTTGCCCCCAGCAACAAATCACAGTACATCTTTCATTTTTCAAGAGCAGAATACACAATGAAAGATGTGTTTTGTTTGGTTGCTATGGGCAATACAGACAGGTTTACTTTTAGACTGTCTTACATTTTCCCTATGTTTATTATTCCTTCTAGAAGTTTTGAAAGAATTGCTAACAGTTTGCATTAAAGGTCCATCTAGATCAGGGGTGCACAACCTTTTCTGGTTGGGGGCCACACTGTCAGCCTGAACCCATTCCAAGTCAAACAAATAAGATACAGTTCTCCGTTACTTTGCCTGTTTGTAGCGCTGCAGGTCTCAAGGTGAAGTGGGTACGTTTCACACCGTAAGTCAGAAAATCGCAATAGGAGGACCGCACAGCTCTGAGTATCCAGACGGCATCCAGATTTTAATGGAGTCAGGAACAAAGTTCAGATTTTAATGGAGTCGGGAGCAGAATTCAGATATAGACGAACATTGAATAAAACCGGCAAAAATCCCTTTTGCTTCCAATTCGGTCCATCTGTAGAAGCCAAAAGATTTGCGCAAATAATGAAGAACCACCAACAGGGGTAAAATAAATAATTATACTCACAAAAGTAGAAAGATAAAAGGCATATTATAAAGCTGCATCAGCTCTCGTGTCTTTACCCCACCTAGGTTTTGCTTTCGCTTCATCAGGGGCTCATGCTCCACCCTCATCTGGGCTTAATTTGACGCCCAGATGAGGGTGGAGCATGAGCCCCTGATGAAGCGAAAGCGAAACCTAGGTTGGGCAAAGACACAAGGGCTGATGCAGCTTTATGATATGCCTTTTATCTTTCTGCTTTTGTGAGTATAATAAATTTTTTATTTTACTCCTGTTGGTGGTTCTTCACTATTTGCGCAAATCTTTTGGCTTCTACAGACGGACCGAATTGGAAGCAAAAGGGATTTTTGCCGATTTTACTCAATGTTCGGCTATATCTGAATTCTGTTCCTGACTCCATTAACATCTGAACTCTGTTTCTGACTCCATTAAAATCTGGATGCCGTCTGGATACTCAGAGCAGTGCGGTCTTCCTATTGCGATTTTCTGACTTACAGTGTGAAACGTAACATAAAGGGGTATTACCAACTGAAATACTATATTTATGGTATATTGAACACACAGTATATAACATAAATTTCTAGTTACACTTCTAGTACTCCCATCTAATGGGAAAATACATGAAATACATGTGAGCAGCCACAAGACATAGGCATACATATCGGGCCACACAGAATGGTATTGAGTGCCGCCTGTGGCCCCCGGGCCGCAGGTTATGCACCCCTGGACTAGATGTTACTCGTTCTTAGTGTGTCTCTGCACCAGGGACATGGAGGTTTTGAAAGGTGGGTGTGACTATGCGTTATTTTTATCCATGGGCATACCAAGAAATGTTACCTTCGAAAAGCAGCACTTGGCTTTAAAGAGGCTCTGTCACCAGGTTTTAACCTATGTATTTTAATACATAGGTTAAAACCCCTTAACTTGTGCATTTCTCACATACCTTTATTGCAGAGTATAGCGCAGCGGTTGTGCTGAAAAACGAAGTTAAAACATTATGCTAATGAGCCTTCGGAGCACCGGGGGGCGGGCTCTTTCCTCCTGAGCACCGCTTCTTCACCGCCCCCCCGGGCCCGAGGCTCTCCCCCATGCCAAAGTCCAGGCCCCTCTGTAAAGTGACTGACAGCGCTAGACCGTTTGGCCTAGCGCTGAAATCCCGCGCCTGCGCAGTCCGATCGCGCCGGCGCAATAGCGCTTGCAGTGCCGAACACTGCAAGCGCTTCCATCCTTGTGCGCACACGCCGTCACTTCGCTGAATCCGGAAGTGACGGCGCGTGTGCACAAGGATGGAAGCGCTTGCAGCTTGCAGTCCGATTGCGCCGGCGCGGGATTTCAGCTCTAGTCCAAACGGTCTAGTGCTGTCAGTCACTTTACAGAGGGGCGTGGACTTCGGCATGGGGGAGAGCCTCGGGCCCAGGGGGGCGGTGAAGAAGCGGTGCTCAGGAGGAAAGAGCCCGCCCCCCGGTGCTCCGAAGGCTCATTAGCATAATGTTTTAACTTCGTTTTTCAGCACAACCGCTGCGCTATACTCTGCAATAAAGGTATGTGAGAAATGTACAAGTTAAGGGGTTAAAATACATAGGTTAAAACCTGGTGACAGAGCCTCTTTAATGCACATCATCTTGTATACAGAATTATAAAATGAGAACAGGCATATTGGTAGTCTATATACTGTACATTTTCTTTGGCTAAGCTTTTATTTCTTTCTCACAGCTCTGCAAAATGTCTTCAAAGAAAGTCACCTCAGTGATCTTTTTCATGCCTACTGTGGTGTCCTGTAGACTGCGTACATGAACTATTGCATTTTTGAGCATCTGGTCCCGGTGTTCGTATTCGCCCTGTGTTTCTTCTCCATCTACACCCAACTTTACGTACTGCAGCATGTAATTCTTGATGGTGCCTCCTTCCTCTTTCAAAGCTTTATGAATGCAGGGAAGATCTTCTACACTTGCCATGTTCAGCATGTGTATCAAAGCCTGGCAAATTTGTGCTCGTAGGCTAGAACAATATTTAAACTCCAGAAAATCTTCTGTGTCTTCACTCTTTTGCAATGCTGTAATTAATGAATTCCAGATAATGCCAAATTGTTCAACACTTCCATACTGTTCCCTACTTGAAGGTGTGGATAGTGCCATTGCTGATTTGATCCTGACTTTAAAGTTCTTACAGGATTTGACAACAGTGGTGAGGGCATTATAAGCATCAGCGCTCCATGGAGCTTTACCTGTAAATCAGATATTTTTTAAACATTTTTATTGAGCTTTCATTGTATATTCCAACAGTCTCGTACAGAAAATAAAAGATACAAAACAGACCCTTCCCATCCTCTAACACAATTTCTCGCAGATCATGTAACATAGTAACATAGTTTGTAAGGCCGAAAAAAGACATCTGTCCATCCAGTTCAGCCTGTTTTCCTACAAGTTGATCCAGAGGAAGGCAAAAAAAACCCCTGTGAGTTAGAAGCCAATTTTCCTCACTTTAGGGGGAAAACTTCCTTCCCGACTCCAATCAGGCAATCAGAATAACTCCCTGGATCAACGACCCCTCTCTAGTAACCATAACCTGTAATACCCTCCAGAAATACATCTAGGCCCTTCTTGAACTCTTTTAGTGAACTTACCATCACCACCTCATCAGGCAGAGAGTTCCATAGTCTCACTGCTCTTACCGTAAAGAATCCTCTTCTATGTTTATGTACAAACCTTCTTTCTTCCAGACGCAGAGGATGTCCCCTCATCACAGTAACAGTCCTCGGGATAAATAGATGATGGGAGAGAACTCTGTACTGACCCCTGATATATGTGCAGCCCTTTTAATCAGGGAAATATGACAAGTTAGGCCTCTTTTACACTAGCGGCAGTCCGGATCCGGCAGGTGAAGGGTGCCGTCGGATCCGGACTGCGTTCCGGCCCCACACGTCACACAGTATCATATACAGACATACACACACATACACACAAACACATACATACTTACATACTCCAGCCAGGCAGGCAGGCCGCACATCTTCACGCCCAGGAAGCGCGCAGCTATGACGATTACCCACAGCGCCCTCTGCTGGCCGCTGTAGGGAATCGTCATAGCGGCGCGCCTCCTGGGCATGAAGACGTGCGGCCTGCCTGCCTGGAGTATGTAAGTATGTATGTGTTTGTGTGTATGTGTATGTCTATGTCTGTATGTGTGTATTGTGTGTATGTGTGCAGGTGACGGATCCGTCCTGAACTCCATTTACAATTGTGGTCACACCAAACGGATCCGTCCCCATTGACTTGCATTGAGGGTCATTCCGGATCCGTCTTGGTGCGGATGCCTGGACCGGAGAGAAAACCGCAGCATGCTGCGGTTTGTTCTCCGGTCTGAAGACGGAACAGAATGCTTTCAGGAGCATTCCGTTGTCTACAGTTCAGTTTTGTCCCCATTGACAATGAATGGGGACAAAACTGAAGCGTTTTTTTCCGGTATTGAGCCCCTATGACGGAACTCAATACCGGAATTTAAAAACTCTAGTGTGAAAGTAGCCTTAGCTGGATTGTATCATGTGGAATCAAGATAAGGTAATATTAGATCTACGATTTCTGTGTAGGAGAAAAAGGGGCATTTGTTGTAAAACGTTTTCAATAATGATTCCTGTTGATGTTCAGCTTCTAGTTTCTTCATACGTAAACAAAATCATTGTAATTGTATTTACCTAGAGAATAAAGTTATGTAGCTTTTTAAGTTTACTAATATAACACAATACAAATGTAAAAAAAAAAAAATATATAATAATTTTAGCTTTTTTGGGTGACGGAATTCCAAGAGCCTTAACAGTTTTATTTCCTGCTAACAAACGTGCTTTTTTTTTTTCCCAGGACAAGTTGTAGTTGGTACCATTTTGACATGACTTTTGGATGTTTTTTTTTGGGGGGGGGGGGGGGGGATGGGTGAACAGAAAAATTGTTCTGCCTTTGTTTTTATTTTTTAGCAGTCACTGTGTGGTATAAATAATAAGTGAAGATTTTATAGTTTGGGTCATTACAAATGTGACAATAATAATTTTTTTTTCTGTTTGCATGAAAATGCTGTTTATAAGAGAAAAACATGGTAACCTACTTACAAGGGGACTTGAACATATAA
The DNA here is from genome assembly GCA_900303285.1 of Rhinella marina. Taxonomy (NCBI): domain Eukaryota; kingdom Metazoa; phylum Chordata; class Amphibia; order Anura; family Bufonidae; genus Rhinella; species Rhinella marina. Next base: position 123,783 of record ONZH01018682.1, on the reverse strand, counting down.
TTGATCAATGTACCCACAAAAATGCAGATCCGCAAAAACACGGATGCTGGCCAGTGTGTGTTCCGCAATTTGCGGAACATACATGGCCGGCGCCCCATACAAAATGCCTCTTCTTGTCCGCAATTGCGGACAAGAATAGGACATGTTCTTTTTCTTATTTTGCGGAGCCGCGTGTGTCCGCGCTCATTGAAATTAATGGGGCCACATCTATTTCGCAAAATTGCGGAATAGATACGGCCCCATTCACACGGTCGTGTGAACGGGCCCTAAGATACACTGCACTACATGTGTATTGCTGTGCTTTATGAAGGTCAGACAACCTATAAGAGCCTGCAATAGAGTTCTGTACATGGCGGACCTGGAAGAAATTGTTTGGCCTTTTGCTGCCATGGCAACCCATTTGAGGTTAATGTAGAAAATCCATATAACATACTTCTTGATTACTTATACTGGATGAAAATCTATTCTGGTTATGTGAAAGACACACAGCAGGAGCAGAGTACGCAGCATGGCACCCAGGGGCCTTCTAAACGGCCCGGCAGCTAATACAGATGTTCGCAGGTTTAAGTCCCATAAGGGGACTAAAAAAAAAAGTTTTATATATACCGTATTTTTCGCTTTATAAGACAGGGCTCCAGATGGCGACCAAAATGGTCGCCAATGCGACTCAGATCTTGCAAATGGCGCCACCAATCAGAGGGGAGGGTGCACTGCGCCACCAATGAAGTTAACTATGTTTAATAAACGTACAGGAGCGGGTGCCGGCGCGGAATCACATAGCCGGCACCCGACCTGTATTATAGGGAGCTCCCATACGCCGCAGTTAACCCCTCAGGTGCCGCACCTGAAGGGTTAACTACCGCTGACTGCAGCTCCCTATAATACAGGTTGGGTGCTGGCTATGTGATTCCACGCCGGGACCCGCTCCTGTACTTTTATTAAACATAGTTCACTTCATTGGTGGCGCAGTGCGCCCTCCCCCCAACCCCCCAGTATAATAAACATTGGTGGCAGTGGCCACAGGGTCCCCTCTCCTCCTCCCCCCCCCCTTCATTGGTGCTGTGGCACTTCCGATCAGAGCCCCAGCAGTGTAATCGCGGGGCTCCGATCGGTTACTATGGCAACCAGGACGCTGCTGAAGTCCTGGCTGCCATGGTGAGCTCCCTGCTGCCGTGTGCACAAAGCCCAGGGCAGCAGGGAGCTTGTGAAGTTCTATTCACCCTAATAGATCTCTATTAAGGTGAATCGAACAAGAGATTAAAAGATCCCAGGGGGCTAAAATGTATTAAATAAAAAGTAAAAAAAAAGTTTCAAAAGACAAAAACAAAACAAAACAATGAATATAAAGCACTTTAAATCAAGTATAGGAGGCAGCGGTATAACATACCCGGTCTCAATAACAGGGCAATGCGGCAATTAACCCCTCAGGTGCGGCACCTGAGGGGTTAATTGCTGTGGATCGCACGACCTGCTATCGAGCCTGGGTATGTTATACCGCTTCCTCCTATACTTGATTTAATGTGCTTTATATTCATTGATGGCGCAGTGGCCACAGGTGACCCCCCCCGCCCCCTCTTCATTGGTGGCAGTGGTAGATTCGATCGGAGCCCCAGCAGTGTAATCACGGGGCTCCGATTGGTTGCCATGGCAACCAGGACGCTACTGAAGTCCTGGCTGCCATGGTAAGCTCCCTGCTGCCGTGTGCACAAAGCCCAGGACAGCACGACCGTGTGAATGTGCCCACATCTATTCTGCAATTTTGCAGAATGGATGCGGCCGCATTCACTTCAGTGGGTGGCGTGCAAACTTGCCGCGGCTCCGCAAGAAATTATAGAACATGTCCTATTCTTGTCCGCAACAGCAGACAAGAATAGGCATTTTGAACGGGGCGCCCGGCCGCGTGTTCCACAAATTGTGGAACACACGCTGGGCGGCATCCGTGGTATTGTGCAGCGGATGCGCAATACTACGGCCGTCTGAACGGCCCCTTGATCACCCCCTTTCCCAATTTTACATATAAAATATATTAACAATAAATAAACGTTTTACATATCGCCACGTCCGAAAAGTCCAAACTATTAAAATATTTAAAAAATCTCCTATGTGGTGAACACATAACAGAAAAAAAATAAATAAAAAACGCACAATTCGCCATTTTTTAGTCACCTTGTACCCCAAAAAATGGATAGGACTGTTCTATTATGGGCCAGACTTTCCATCTGCTCCTCCAAGTCTTTTTTTTAATTATAATTATATTTGGCGACTATATTTAAATTTGGTGACTAAAAATTTAATTTGGCTCCTAAATTTTTCAGTTCAGGAGCCAATGGCTCCTAGGTATTTTTTTTAGTCTGAAGCACTGTAAAACGCACCCGGTGATAAGACGCACCCCAGATTTTAGAGTAGGAAAATAAGAAAACAATATTTTTCATCAGACCTCATATCAGACCCCCCATAAATTTCAGGACATCACATCAGACCCCCATATCAGCCCTCCATGTCAGAACCCCGTCAGACCTCAGATCAGCCCACTGTGCCCCCATCAGACCTCAGATCAGCCCACTGTGCCCCCATCAGACCTCAGATCAGCCCACTGTGCCCCCATCAGACCTCAGATCAGCCCCCATACCAGCCCACTGTGCCCCCATATTAGCCCACTGTGCCCCCATCAGACCTCGGATGAGCCCACTGTGCCCCCATATTAGCCCACTATGCCCCCCATCAGACCTCAGATCAGCCCAAAGTGCCCCCATATTAGCCCACTGTGCCCCCATCAGACCTCGGATCAGCCCACTGTGCCCCCATCAGACCTCGGATCAGCCCACTGTGCCCCCATCAGACCTCGGATCAGCCCACCCATAAGAAAAAAAAACAAACCTCTCTTACCTCTCCTGCGCCGCGGCTCCGCCCCGGGTCCAGCGCTCCTCTGTCTTCTCTTGCCGGTGCTGCACTGTCACCTGACTGCGTGCAGCGTCAGGTCATAGTGCGCGCACTACGTCCTGACGCTGTACGCGGTCAGGACAGTGCAGCGCCGGCAAGAGAAGACAGAGGAGCGCCGGACCCGGAGCGGAGCTACAGCGCAGGAGGGTGAGTATGTTTCCCCGCTCCCGGCACCTAATACATACTAGTGAGTGCTTCCATAATGGAAGCGCTAACTAGCGCTAGCTAACTTATAAGACGTACGGCAATTTTCCCCCTACTTTGGGGTGGGGGGGAAAGTGCGTCTTATAAAGCGAAAAATACGGTAATATATATATATATATACACACACACACAAACACACACACATATGCACACAGATATATATTTAAAAAGATAAACATAGTTGCCCACAACAACCCAATCTATTAAACGCAAGGTAAATGCGTTAACAAAAAAACCCCAATGCCAGAATTGTAGTGTTTTTGGTCAATTCTCCTCACCCCAAAAAATTGATCAAACGGTCCCATATATCAGAAAATGGAATTGATAAAATATGTATTTTATTCTAATTTAAAAACGTATTCTAAGGCTACTTTCACACTAGCATTTTTGATGGATCCGACAGAGCTCAGCAAAAACGCTTCCGTTACTGATAATAAAACCGTCTGCATCCGTTATGAACGGATCTGGTTGTATTATCTTTAACATAGCCAAGACGGATCCATCATTAACTCCATAGAAGGTCAATGGGGACGAATCCGTTTTCTATTGTGTCCGAGTTAAACGGATTCGTCCCCAATGACTTTCCTGTACGAGAATGCAATCAAACAGAACGGAATGCAGTAGAGTTTGAGTTATGCGGCGTGGTGGATCAGGGCAGATGCAAGTAATACAGCAGTGGTGCTGGAAGCTGCCCTAGTAGGTTCATATGAAGCCCTCACGAACCTAGTATATAGGAGGGGAGCCTATGCAGCGTGTTATTATACCCCTACTATGGCTGCTACAGTGTCGATCTGGAATAAATGGGTGATGGTACACACAGTTGAGAGATGGTCGCCATATGTGCCATTATGGAGAAACAAAGATTTGCCCGAATTGTTTTCTAGCAGACTTTGAATTTTGGCCTATCTTACACAACTTTATGATAGGGGCCTGATTAAGTCTTTTAATACTCTGAAACAGGAATTTAACCTGCTACAACATAGCCTGTATAGGTACTTCCAGCTTAGGTATGCCTGTATAGCTTAATTTAGTAAAGGGCCATTGAGACTGGAATGAGGGTCTATAGAGGCGGTGGGGAGGAGAGTTCAACTGGCTAAACCAGTATCCACTTTGTATGTGACTCTAATGGCTGAGCAAGACTCTCCACTTGACAAATCCTCTACCAGATGGCAACAAGACATAGTAGATTTAGAGGCCTCACATGTAAAAGAACTTAGTTACATGTGGAGCTCCACAGTTATATGCGCCAGAGACCAACTTATACAACTGAAATGGCTACAGAGTATATTATACGCCTAATAGATTGTTTCAGATGCGTAAATTACCGAGTCCCCACTGTACAGGATTTGAACATGATAGAGGCGGCTTCTGCCACATGATATGGCACTGCCAAATTATTCAGAGTTTTTGGACAAGAGTCCATTCTTATATAAATACCACAATTGGCTTTCCAGATGTCTGTACACCGATGATAAGTCTTCTGGGGCTGGTTAATGATGTTATTCCCAACAAATATGGTAGGCGACTATATAGATTACTTCTGTACTATGCGAGGAAAACTATTCTTTTGAATTGTAAGACTCCCAAAATGCCCACCAAAAAACATTGGATACAACTGGTCAACTCTGATCTAGTACTTTACAAGCTTGTCTATAATAGGGGTGTCCCTGACCGATTCCTCAAAACCTGGGATCCTTGGATTAGCGCGCATACAGTAGTACCTTAAATGGGTTTGATTCTTTACTCAGGTCCTGTGGGGGAGGAAGTGTGAATGTTGGATGTTTGTATGACTGAACGTGATTTTGTATTACATACCCAGAACTTAAATTATGTCATATGTGGATTTTTCATCCACTTGCAGGATAACAGGCAGAACTGGATGGACAGATGTCTTTTTTCGGCCTTATAAACTATGTTACTATGTATTACCACATAGTCTTGTTCCAGTAAAGTTCGCTGAAATTGAAACTATGCTGTCTGTTTGATTGTTATATCTTGGAGTTTTTGTACTCTTTTTAAACTCAATAAAAACACACTAAAAAAAAAAAAAAACAGAACGCATTTAGGAGCATTCCGTTCTGTTCAGTTACGTTTTGTCCCCATTGACAATGAATGGGGACAAAACGGAAGCGTTTTTTCCGGGATTGAGACCCTATGACAGATCTCAATACCGGAAAATAGAAATGCTAGTGTGAAAGTAGCCTAACACCCCCCTTCCTGACATATTTTGATGTATACTTTACAATGGCACACTGGGCAAGGTGATCCCTTCATATACCTGTGTTCCTTTGATAAAGATTTGTATACAGCAAAACATGTCAGGGGGGAGGTCGTTGTTATATTTTATATTAATTATTATTACTATATTTATATTAATTAATATTACTATATGAAACAAGGGTAAAAATCTTTGACTTTTGGAAATTTGTTTTGTTGCCATAGATGTTATATCCTCACCTTTTTTGAAGTTTTTTTTCCCCGTGCCCGCAATTTATTATTATTTTTTTTAAGTTTTACAATTCACCAGATGTACCTCAAAATGTGCCATTAAAAAAATACAACTTGCCCTGCATAAAAGAAGCCTTATACAGTGACATAGAAAACAAAAAAGTTATGGCTTTTAAAATACATAATCAGAAAAAAAATCACCAAGCCTTAGGTACCAAACTAGGCTGCGTCCTTAATGGGGTTGTCCAATGAAAAATATTCTACAGTTTTCAAAACAGCACCTGAATAGGAATTCTTTTGTAATTGCATGTAATTAAAAAATTAGCATAGCCACTGAGTTATTCAATAAAATGCGGCTCACTGAGATGGCCACACATGCTGAATTTCATCCTTCAACTGCTTCCTGAGCTGTGATAGGCAGCGTATGGACATGCCCCTTTAGCTGCCACAGAAAAGACACACCCCTTGAGCTTTCAGAGCAATGAATGGGGAGATTGTTGGACTTGTGTGAGGTACAGGGCTGGTTCTAACTGTGTTGAAAAAGATTGTCCTGTACTATATGATGTCTGATTTTCATTTTTTACATTAGTCATGGGATAACCCCTTTAACCACCTAACTGTTTTGCCAAAGTCCAGCTCGGACAGTGTGAAAAGTAGCTAACTGGATGGGGGATGGCTGCTTTAGATGGTCATATCTCCTCAATGGTAGCAGCTAGAAACATGCAACTGGTCTTGTCTGAAAGTCCAGGCTTTCATACAAGACCAAAATGACAGCTAAAGTCCAAGCAACAGAGAAGAAATCACTGTTACATATCAAGTCGGGAATAATCGCGAGTAAAACTTTTTTTTACTTTCATTTTCAGCTGCATTCACAGCATCCGGATTTTTATCAATTATATTTTTCTCTGTTCTTAACATATTGCTGTCATTTTGGTATTGTCTGAAAACTTGGAATGTCTGCTTTCAAACAACACCAGTTGCATGTTTCTAGCTGCTACCATTCATGAGGTAGCAGCATCTAAAGAAGCCTTCCCCCCTCCAGTTAGCTACTTTTCCCACTTCTGAAGCTCCTCTTTGGCAAAACAGTTAGGGGTTAACGGATTTAGATGGTCGTAAAATGACATAGAAACTGAACACATATATGAGAGCTACTCACCAAGAGGAAGAGCTGTATTCTTGAACACATTTCCTAGTGCATAGCATGCGTTCCATTTTACTTTCATAGTTCCATCCCCAAGTATTGTTGCAATCAGGGCCTGAATTGAGCTTTCAATGCTTTCGCTGAACCTTGGTTTTACAATATGGTACGGCTGCAAAAAATGGAGTAAGTTCCCCAAAGCCCGGACAGCATTGCTTTTTACCTGAAGGGAAAAAAGTTATACCTGATTATTACACAATTTTGGGTGACTCACCAGTAGTGTTGAGCGAAGCAAGCTTCAGATGTTACATCTGAAGCCACTTCGTTCAAAACTTCAGATTAATACTGTACAGAGATCCATCTCCATACAGTATTAAAATGCATGGGCTCTGATTATTCATATAGTCGCACGTGACTTCGTTGAATAACTTCGGTAGTTGATTTTTAAAGTGTTAAACTCTGGTTCGGTTCCGACTGGTACCTCGATTGTATAATAATTATTTCTAATTTGGTCCATTTAGATATATTAGAAGTAAACACTATGGTGTGTTAGTAGTCATATGTGTAAGCGGTAGTCATCTTCTATTACCCAGAATTTAGTGATCCTTGTATTTCACATGGAACATAAGGAGTTAAGAAAGTATTTTACCGCATAAATAAAATAATGTGTACCATCAGTTAAATACATTTTACATTTTGCAGTCACTTTCTGCTGATGGAAATAGCAGAGGACTTATACTTGACCATCCCCAGCAGTCCCACAGAGATGAATGGACAGGCAGTATGCATCCATGCTGACCACCGGATCTCCCAACAATCACAAGAACTGGGTCCCCCAAAATTCCTCTGTGGATAAGAGGTTACTTTTTACAAATACTAATACCCCTTTAACCCTTTCCTTTCCTTTTGTGTGTCCTGGCGTTCCCAGAGCCATAACGGTTTTTTATTTTACCATTCACATAGCCGTATGAACATCCGGCATACATCTACAATGGAAGTCCAGAAGGGATTAAGGTTACTGTTTCTGAAAGATTCTTAAATCCCAGAGCTAAATCTGTATTTTCAGGGAAAATAAGGATCAGGTTATTGGATTTCAGCTCTGTTCAGAATCTTGTCAAGAGGCCCCCCCACACACATTAGCTATCTAGCTATTAGCAACTCTCCTCACAAATTAACAAAAAAATACAATATAAATCTTCATTAGATTATACATTGATTTATATGGGACTGACTGAAGCTTCATAAATTAGTTTTACTGTATTTAGGGCCATTCAAACCACATTGTTTTAATACATGTAGAGGTACATACCTTATCTTTGTCTCTGGATGCTTCACTTGCTGACCTCAGCATTTTTAAAAGCAACAGGTCTGAAAATTCTTCCTGGAAAGTATGTCCCATAGACTCCCTGAAATTATGATAATGAATAATCCCAATCTTTATAAAACAAAAATATAAATGGTAATATAAAATATTAGTAAATGAAGTACATACATATTAACGATTAATGTATCCGTCAGGTTGCCTAGAGACCAGGCTGCTTTGGCGCGCACATTTGGAGATTTGTCATTGAGAGACATCAAAATTGCATTTGCTGTATCAGCCACAAACATGACGTCCTACAACAGATAAGAACTATTAGTTCAACTATTAAATCATTAATTAAGATGTGATAATATTTCCTTTTTTTTTTATAACATGGCGCGACAATAAATAGTAGAAAGTAAATGCAGATAAATACTGAAGTACATTTCTCCATCAAATCTGGCAAAAAGTTTCAGGAAAGGCAAACTAAAATGTAAGAATGTGCTCTGCATAAACTGAAGGGTACATGTAATGATAATACCCTTTGATTTCTTAAATTGCTGAAATCACCTGAAAACATATGGCACCCACTGTATTCCTACTACAAGTATCTAGAGAGAGCGCACAATAGCAACCACCAACCTGTCGAAGACACGGAAATAGGATGTATACACCAAGAGCTCGAGCAGCTGCAGCTTTCACAAGGGGATTTTCACTGTGATTCAGACCAAGCAGCAGTGTTATACACAGTATCTGACGGTCATCCTGCAATCATAATATAAATTCTCATCTCAATTTCCTACTTACACAATAACTGATCTTGAAATCAAAATAAACGTTTAGAAAAATATTATTTTGCCTTCCTGTATGCTACATTATAGAACTTATTCTTATAAAATTTTACAGTATATTTTTTGACATAGTTCCAAAGTTTAAAGCGGTTTCTGGGAGTTAATGGTCTATGCTCAGACGTTCCTGAGAAACCCTTTACTTCGTGTCCTGCACATATCTCTGAGGTGTTAGTGTCCCTCTTATCACTACTGGGGGGTGACTGACTGCCTTATGGATCCCCAGATCATCACACCAGCAGTTGTGGCAGTGTGTTGATCCACAGCAAATGCAGGATTGAAGCGCTCACCACATGGTCTCCATGCTGGAGCTCAACAGTCATGAGATCCCAAAATGAACCTGGATTTGTAGCCAAAGAGAATACAGTTCTAGTCCATGGCAGTATAAGTTTCTTGTTCACAAACCCACTGTAAGGTGACAGTGGCTGGCTGTCAATAACAGGACATTAAATAATCTTTCACCAAGAGGTATAATACCCAAAACTAGCCTTTGAGAGCCTTTTTATAGGACAATGGGGGGAAGCACTTTTATGGTAAGATCCAGTGTATGCATAACTGCATTTCTTTCATTTTTTTGTTTTTTTTGTTAATGAGTGTACTTCACAAAAATCAAAGAATTAAACCATATACTGTATATATTTATAACCAATGAAAGTGGCCATCAGTGGCCAAAGGTTTTAAGCTACAGCGGTTGGTGCTTCTTGTAGTTGCTTGTGGACAATAATCCATTATGATAAAAAAATATGTCTCTAAAATGAATATGAAGAAAGTTTTCATTAACTCCGATCTTTTCACATACAACCTTAATGGAGTAAGTACGAAGATCAGCTCTCTAAAGCACACTAATCAAAGGATGTGGAACAATATGATGCAATTGAATTCAAACATGGCCAAACTATTTGCTCACCAAAAGCAGCTTGATACTGATACCATACTCATTTGTCCAATGGGGATCTTATGACTGGGATATGGTCGACTTAAATTCCTGTGCTATTTAGATATATATAGAAAATGGCACTTAACCTAATCCCATCCCCACCTCATTCCTAACCTTACCACTGGGCCTATACCAGCCCTAACCCACCTCTGCCATCACCCATTTGCCTTCAACACCGTCAACCACTCCCTCCTGTTACAAAATATCATCCCACAGCATCAGAGGCTTGGCTCCTTCCTGGATTTTTTCATATCGAAACCAACCTAACGTCCAGTGTCTTCCACTCACACATCACTTCCTCATTATTTATTTTTTCTCTGTTGGTGTCGGTCAAGGCTCTGTCCTGGGACCCCCAAGTTTCTCCATTTATACCTTTGGCCTATGACACTTCAGAGTCCCACAGCTTTTAGTACCACTTCTATGCTGATGACACATATTTATCTAGCTGGCCAAGATGTCAGTTTCCCTGCCATCCAGATTCCCATCATGTCTATCAGCTAACTACTTCTCCAGCTTTCTAAAACTCAACACAGAAACAGAACATACTTTATCATCTTCCCCACATGTCACTCAGGTACCATACTGAAACACACAGATGACGGTCAGGAAATAAGTGTCGGCGTCTCCATTCACGTGTGAGAGAATCCAAAGATCCACAGAAGTGGCATCACTCAAGGGGAAGATAAGTGTTGTGCTTCTTCCAACATGTTTCGGAGGTATAGTGTCCTCTTTCATCAGGAAAGGACAAATGGCCACTTGACACAAGAGGAAAAGGTCACTGCTGCAGCCTGAAATTGGCTGCAGCAGTCACTTGTCCCCATGTCAATGGTTGTTGATTTAAGCGATGGTAGGAGAGAAAGGCCTGGGAGCGATAGAGACTGAATCCAATGGCAGGGTCCACTTAAGTATGATCACCACCACTGGTTGCCTACTCTGGGAGGTCTTTATTAGTCTTGGACAATCCAATTAAGTTTGTGAATAACTGAGGAAGCAAACCTTGGTTGCACAAAATACATGTGTTAAACATGCTGATATTTTATAGCAACCAGTGGTGTTGTGACAATATAAGACAGAACAACAAAAATATTTAGAACTGTCCTGTATATCTGCTTACTGCTAAACTGGTGAAAGCCTCTGGCAAAACAGATGAAAGGGCGTCACAAGCACTTGTCTGAAGTGTAGGATGCTGCTCATTCTGTAAGGCTCCAGGCAAAGGACCACTTAATATCATATTCCAAAATGCTGCGGCCTGTTAAGCAGGAAACAAAACAAAAGTTATCATTTAGAAGCCTTCTGCAACCATGCCATTTATAGTACATCTGCCCCTTATGTGACTCTGTTCAGCACCGCACAATGTGATTGTGGAGTATCCATGTGTTATTATAGCAACCAAAGGCCTAACAGATGATCCCAAGGCCCGCCATCATTTCCTACTTATAAGACCATGTCAGGGGCATGGCCTTATAAAGGCCTGCCGATATAATACTTACAAGCTATAATGCTTTGGCCCAGGTTTACTAATGTACCTGTGCCAAAAATCTGACTAAAAATTGACACAATTTGGCACATCTAGGGTTTGAGAGAGACTTTAGGCTAAAACATGCCAGTTACTAGGGACACTATAGGGAGAGAATATGGAGACATAAATTGGGTAGATTTTTTTCCCTGAGTTTTATCAGGGAAAGCTTAGCATACAGAGAGATGACCTGGTCACTGGCCACTTGTTTTATACAGCTTATAATAGTTTCTGCAATTTATAAGACTATTGCCAGCAACCAAATATTCTGCTGCAAACACAGAGGAATTGCTTCTTCTAAAAAACAGTTTCTATTTACCATTTGTAATTGGCCATTTCAGTGCAATACATAGATGTTATTGAACACGTTGTATATTACTAGAACTTCCAGAAATTACACCACCACACAACATATTCTAGGATAAAATGTCAATCATCTTTATTAAAGCATCTTTAAAAAAAAAATCAAAATAAACAGATAAAATGAGACCCATACCCACACTGAATCAGAAAGCCAAACTGCAGTATCAATGGCTCCTGAGACCCCAATGCAGTTTCAAAGTCGCCTCCTTCCAGTTGTTTCTGTAGTGTAGTGGTTATCATGTTCACCTAACACGCGAAAGGTCCCTGGTTCGAAACTAGGGAAAAACATACTGTACCTGCCCTCTAGAAGAAGCGACTGCGAAACAGCGTTGGGGGTCTCAGGAGCCATTGAGATCAGTATCTTACTTATGCACTGAGTTGGTTTATGTACATACGGTATCCTAATATTTAGCCTCTTTAGAGCAGTTATAATGGGTTGCTGTGTGTGACCATTGCCTTTCATTATTATATATGCTATGACACTGCAACTTGACTCTCTCATTCAGTGTAAGCAGGGGTCTCATTTTAACCATTTATGATTTTTTTAAAATATGTTCTAATAAAGATTGACAACTTATATTACTGCAAGATACCATTCAGTGTTGCTGCAAACACATTTTACTGAAAAAGCGTATTGCCACTATAAATTATTAATACCAGTGTGTGCAGTGTATTTGTAGTAGAGAAAGGACATTTAGCTGTGCCTCTGTTGAAATGACAGAAAAAACAAAAGCAATTTTGCTACTATTGTGCAGAATAACCAATCTAAGTGTGCCAGTGAAAAAATGACGGTTTCAGGCTCTGATCTCCACTCTGGAGGTCAGAACCTGAAATCAGCCATGGCCCCCCGATCAGCCATACGGCAAGTTAGGTTAGTGTTAGGTCCCCTGCCACTCTGAGATGCCTTGACGCGGTGCTCGGGCTCTGGTATGTTCTTTATATAAGAATATATTGGCGAAAGTTTCATTTTAACATCAGCGTGAGGGTTTAGCCATATATTATCAATTGCATCTACCGGCGCAGTGCACCTTTATTAGTGATTGTTTGATTATATAGTTCGCCACATCCGCACTATTGGTTATATTGAGTAGGATGTTTTTGTGGTACATGTGGTCTGCTGCAGGCATCCTCCATTGTATGCATTTTTGCTGGGGATTGCTGTTAGCAACGGATCACATGTGCAGGATTTGCTCCCCCGGTTTGATATGCGCAACAGCATATGGGGTTTGAGCACTTTTCTGCCATTTTAGACGTTTTTTTCAGTGATTGTATTTACCCTGATCAGCCATGTACCACATCATGACCCCTGTGCCCTGCAGCCCTCTGTACGGTGTACGGTCCCCCAGTATGTGATGTCAGTAGCTCAGGAACAGAGCCGTCATCAGCAGCGAGTGTCAGCTGTAACGGCCAAGATCAGTGCTGGCACCAATTACGGCCGTTTAACCCGTTAGAAGCTGTAGTCAGTAGCCACCTGCAACATCTATGGGGTTAACAGAGGGAGTGGTGTTCATCTCTCCTTCGTTGGCCGCTGCCTTAGAAAGGCATCCAGGCTTGCCATGTATCTAAGCCTGACAGACTATGAGGGTCTGATCAGGCTGAGTGTCAGTAAGAAACTGACAAAGGGGTTGTTCGCTTTTTACTACTGATGACCTATCCTCAGGATGTCAGATCTAATAATGAGAACCCCAGTTCTCATTATTAGATCTGACAGATACGTTAAAATTCTGAGACAACCCCAGGACACATGCCACACTGTGACTTCTGGCCCTGTCCCTGGCAACCATAATCCATATATCCTCTATATCAAAATAACCATTATGGAAGGGGAACACAATTTTGAAATGTTTTTTTAGTTGCACTTTGTGCTATTAAAGGTTGAAAAAAAAATGTGAAAATGGCTTTTTTCTGAGTATAAAAAAAATTGTAAATTAAAAAGGACATAAAAATAAATCCCCATGTATCATCAAAAAAAAAAAAAAAAAAAAAAAAAAAAGCTCAGAAACCTACTTAAAAAGCAGAAAATGCATCTGGTCAGGAAGAGGGAGTAAACGGCCTGGTCTTGAACTGGTTAAGAAGAACAGACACAGGTGTACATATGAATTAAGCAAGCTGAAGCTGTGGTGGGATTATGAGATTAAAATGTTGTGGTACGACTGTTCAAATATATATAGTAAGTTTCATCCATATATATTCACACCTTATGTAAAGCCTCATTCACATGTTAGTGTTCCATGTACGTGTGCTGTACTTGTTCCCCACGGACAGCACACGTACCCCATTCATCTTAAAGTGTGTACTCACACATCAGTTTTTTACCATGGTCCATGTTTTTAGCACGGGAGCATGCTCTATTTTGTCCGTGTTCACTGATTCATCACACCCATTATAGTCTATGGGTCCGTGAAAACCATGGATTCCATCCGTGTTTCATGGATCATTAGGAAGAGATGCTTTGAAAATTACCCAACAAGGATCCATCACGGACAACTTCACGGAGGAATCACTGACCACTTTTTCACAGATTTAAGCATATACACGGATGTGTGAATTAGGCTAAGGCTACTTTCACACCAGAGTTTTTGCAGGATCCGTCATGGATCTGCAAAAACACTTTCAAGACTGATCAGTTTTGTCCTAATGCTTTCTGAATGGAAAAGGATCCGTTCAGAATGCATCAGTTTTGCTTCAGTTCAGGCAGCATTCCGCTTTGGAGGCGGACACTAAAACGCTGCTTGCTGCGTTTTGGTGTTCACATGACGAAACTGATCCAAACAGATCCGTCATGACTCACAAGGTAAATTAATGGGGACGGATCCGTTTTCTCAGACACAATAGAAAACTGATCCGTCCACCATTGACTTTCAATGGAGTTCATGACGGATCTGTCTTGGCTATTTTAAAGATAATACAACCGGATCCGTTCATAATGGATGTAGACGGTTGTATAATCATGACTGAACCTGCAAAAACACTGGTGTGAAAGTAGCCTTAACCCTCACAAAAGTTCCAGGGTCTCACACCTGCCAGATCTGGTTAAACAAGTACAATGTTCTCTAACTTTCACACACTTACCTAATCAAAACCCAGATTAACATACCTGCACAACAGTCACCCTCTGAGAAACAGGAACTGAAGACTCTGGTTTCTGCTGTTGGACTATTCCTGTTCCCAATTCTTCTAACAACTGTGGTAAAGAAACAGAGCTAATACATCTGAATGGCTACCATCTACTAGTACATTAGACCGCTGCAGGGTAAATGCCTGGCTGGTTGTCGCTTCCCCTGGCAAAATCAGCTGTTTGCCAGGGGTGCCAGATGTGTATGCATTTTGAAAGGGGTTGTTTCTCAAGAGACAAACAATTTCTAAATGGAAAAAAACTGTCAAAAACAATTGCTTATCTACATTCCAAACACAAAAGAACAGAAGGAGAGATGTAACCATTACATAACTTTCTGCCTTCACCTATCACAGCTGAGAAGTGTCTCTGATTTCATTCAAACATATATTTTGCAACAAATATCAAGTTTATATTCAGCAACAAATCACCACGCAGGTTTCATCTTATATTCTGCGGTATGCGCTAGGACTTGTTGCTATGGGAAACAAAGGCAGTTTTTTTTTCTTTTAGACGGTTTCAAAATTATGCCCCAATATTTCTGATCAGAGACCATAAATTACAGCACTGTCACAGATTTGGGCTTCCCCAGAAGGCTGTAATAATGCAGAAATATTTAAATATTTTTTTCTTTACATTCTTTGCATTGATGGCCTTATTCTTAGTACAGACCATCAATGTGTCCATTCCCCAGGTCCCCACTGATCTGCAAGATGCAGAGACATCAGTAATGCAGGTGCTTTGCAGCAGCTGACATGGCGACATTCCTGCTCCCGCGGCTCTCTGTGATACTACAGATCAGCCCATCCATGTGAACAGGAGTGGTCTACATACATAATGGCATGTGTGCCCATGATACACCCACTGATCTGAATGGTTTATCCTAAGGCTTGGACATTAATTGAAAATCTGCAAAAAAACAAACAAAACAAAACCCCCAAAAATCTGTACAACTGTACTTTTACTCATGATGGAACTAGCAAATTTCTTCATTTAAAAAATATGTCTGTATTCACCTGAAAAAAAAACCCTGTAAAGTTATGACCTCTAGGGGTCTCACTTCCACCTAATTTGCAGTCCACTGCCTGTTGTCAGGCAAGATCAGTCCCGGATAACAGAGACTCAGAAGACGGCTGAGAGGAAGCGGGGGCATGTGAGCTAGCTGAGATTGAGAACCTGATAAAAGAACTGCTTCTACCCTGCTTCTGAGAAATCACAGGAGTCTCCTGTGTGTCTGTAAGTGTGATTTATCCCTCCTTATCTGTTCTTTGAGCTCTGAAGCTGAATACAAACCTAGTGGGAAGTAAGGGAAAGGACGTCACAGCAGTTCAGTGCTGGCAGACTTCCATAGAAGGGATACTCCTCTGCTTCTGTGTGAAATGCATCAGGCTGTGCAGCTGAAGCAGGGAATAATATGGTTGAAAAACACTAGAGAAGCCCAAACATAACTGTTCCTTCACAGTTATGATTGTACAAAGATGCACAGCCATTGTGCAAACTTTTTTTTTTTAAATCTAGGCACGCTTTAAAAATTCATATTGTGGACAGGTCCCCTTTCTACAAAATTGAACCAGTATTTTATATTAATCTAGGGTCTAACCCAGGAATCAGCAACCTTCAACACTCCAGCTGTTCGGAAACTACAACTCCCAGAATCCTCCTTTCACTTCTGGGAGTTACAAGAACATCCGAGTAAGTTTGCAAGCTGGGAGTTGTAGTTTCACAGCAGCTAGACTGTCGAAGGTTGCTGATCCCTGGTCTAGCCTGTAGAACCATAAAGGATTTGAGTGTCACACAGACCTTAATATGAGGTCATATTACAGCTTTCTGAATTATACCCTCCCTGTTAATGTGTTCTTATTTAAGATGCATATGAGAATTATGTCTTACAGATAAAAGAAAACATTTGCTTTTATTTATTGCTGACTATTTGAATATATGTAATGGTTTGTTTTCCATAAAGCCTTTTTTTTTCAATATTCTTCAGTGACTACACTTGCATAATTTGCAGTTTAAATATGAATTTTCAAAAAATTTGCTGTAATGTAAAGTGAATTAGAAAGATTTAAGAATGAATAAGCTTACGCAGGCTACGTGAATAAATATATTTACTAAGTGATTAAATATACGATAACACAAGAAGTGACACACAGAATAATTATAACTAAATAAACATCACTAGCCTAAATGGGGTGGAGACTCCATCGATCATGCTACAGCCCATGGCTGTCTACCCCGTTATAACACAGACTGACACCTCAGGGTGTACAAGAGATAGGGCAATCATTAACATCCTACCTAGAATGGAGAGCCTGGTAGAGTCTCCTATGAAAATGTGTGCCACAGAATATAAACCGGTTATCCCCTCCTCCAGTGTGCAGCATGCATGTCTCCGAGATCACTCTGGAATATGGTCTTATCAGCAAAAATGAGGGATGGGTACTATCTCTTACCCACTTCATTACATGGAAACCAGTCAGTCACTTAAAAATACCCTTACAATACATTTACCTTGAAGGGGTTTTCCGAGAATAATTTTTTTTTTATCAAGTGCCCAAAGCCTGCCCTCTGAAATAAAAGATTTATTCTTACCTTGAAGATACAACCTGGAATTTGTTGTGCATGATGTGCTAGTCATAGCATCAGAAATGCATATAAGTGTATTAACAAAATATAATTTGAGAAAAAAAAAATCCTGTTTCACCTTAGCACCATGTAACTGTATTGAAGCATCTGTTTCTTGCATACACTTGCAGGCCACCTCCCCCAGCTCCATGAGATATTTCTGTGCCATAGTAAAGTATCCTTTAACAAGACGGGCCAGTACCTATATAGTGAATAAATCACATTTTGTAAGCAAGTCTTAATCTCATGTAACATGAGATGCAGTGTGAATAAAATTCAGAAGCCAACATAGACCTCACTGGGCCGAGATCTCCATAGTAGTAGAATAACATTCACGTGTGTATCGTTTGGATGCTCACCAACTGTGGAACTACAAGTTGCAGGAGGTGTTGCTCTATCTGGTACTGCATTTATTGGAGTTCATTAGCAACAGAAGAAACTGGTTTACAAAATGTATCAATTATATCAATTCATACCTGCAGTGCTTCAAGTCGGACAGGAGAAGGTTCATACTGAAGAACTGTTGCAGAACTCACATCACTATCAGAATAGGAGTCTTCTCTGGGATTAGCTACCAAGGAGATGCACAACCGTATTAGCCAGCAGGACTCAGACTGTGTCTGGACAGAAGGAAAGCTTGCTTTCCCTTCTGGTTCCTGAACTGTCTCTTTCCTCCACCAGTCTGGATCACTGAGACGACTAATTGCTGTAGGCCCAGCATTTGGCAGCAGTGAAACAACAGGTTGTTGTAAAAGAAGTTGTACTTCAGGTAAAGGTGTCTGAGCAGATACAATAGAACCCAGTAACGTAAGACTTGAGACACGAACATTCACATCTATAAAATAAATATGACACTTTTGAATGCTCATCAGATTAAATACCAGTTGACTTGTATATAACATTTTTCACCAGTTCTCAGCCTCTGTGGTTTACCCGTAGCTCAGCTATAAAGTGGACGGAGACTAGCTACTATGATGTCTCTCATACACACCACACAAAAAGAAGAGAATATCATGTTCCTCTATTACTCTGTAGCACACCCTGAAGCAGAAGCAGATCGGAGGACATTATACAGTAGTACTAAGCAGTGTTTTTTTATCAATCTAACTCTGGGGTGACAAGTTAAAACACTTACTAGCCAGCGTCATCTTTATGTGTGCTTTTCTCACCATGCAACTGCTTCATCCTCCTCCTCACCTCAATATACTTTTAAGGGCAGCAAGTAACCTGATCACACAGTGAGCGGAGAGTCTGTCTGTCTCGTCTATGAAGACCATGTTTAATTGTAAATTAACGGTAAAAGATCAGTTCAGGAGACAGGTGAAGGAGAAGAAATGTCTCATAAATGGAGGAAAAGGCATTTTAACAGCTTCATTACCAGGCAATTTTCATTTTTCACTGCCTGCCTTTCTGGAGCCATAACTTCTTTATTTTTCCGTTCACACAGCTGCATGAGGGCTTGTTTTTTTTTTTTTGCAGGATAAGTTGTAATTTCTAATGGCATCATTTAATATTGCAAATGATGTAGTGAGATGCTGGAAAAAAAATAAACACTATTCCTCCACATTTTTTGCGGTTTAGTTATTATGGTGTTATTATCATTGCAGTGAATGGGAGATTCGGTATGTTTCTATGGACCCCTGCCACCTGCAGGCCTACGTAAGAACTACAGCTGTAATAGTCTCGGATTCTTCAGAGAGACCAAGGATATTACAGAGAAAAAACTGCTTGACTGATCACTGCACAGCGCTCCTGGCGAAAGCCTCCAATTTTAGACATCGCCTCCAGGTGTCTGACCCTAATGCCAAGGTATCGCCGTATGGCGGTAGGGAAGTGGTTAATCTAATACGATCTATTACAAAATTTCTTATATTTGCTTACATTACTGTTTTAGTCAAAGTTTTAAGATGCACAAACCTTTATTACGAATGTAAGGTTTAATATGGTTCCAAACTCTGGTGAGTAAGCCAGCTTTCAACCGATGATATGGTGCATTGGACACCAAATTTGCAAGGCACTGCAAACGACATGAAGAGTGATGGTTAAACATTACATACTAGTTACGCATACTGTATTAGACTGTTGTATGTACAAGGATCTCAAGTGCTCAACCTGATAAAGGTGGTCTGAGATTAGTTCCCTCTCCCAACAGAGCAATTCTCTATGCCATTCATTCAATTACTTAAAGGATCTTGGACATTGGGGGCGTATCGCACCTATACTTGGAACAGAGCTGCAAAGTGCCAGAGGGTGCACCGCACATGCATGGCCACTTTCAATTCATTTCTATGGGGCTTACGGAAATAGCTGAGCCAGATATGAAGGTAGGGCGCACTTTGCAGGCTCCATTGCAGACACTGGGGACATATTATAGTGATATGCCGAGATAGGGGTTAGAATATGGTGATGCAAAAATAATTTTTTTTCAAAGCTTTTAAAGTATTGAAAAAGAAGAAAAACTATACAAATGTAGTAATGCTGTAATTGTGCTGACCCATAGAATGAAGGGCACCAATTAGTTTTACCGCATAGGGAAGACCCTAAAAACAAAACCCCTGAAATTGTGGCAGAATTGTTTTTTTTTTCCAATGTAATATTAATTGGTGCTATTATAAAGTGCACCTTGTCCCACAAAATACAAGCACTCAACTATGTGAATGGCAAAGTAAAGTTATGGCTCCAAGAAGGCCGGAAGTAGAAAAAAAAAAGGAAACGCAAAAATGGAAAATAGCCAGGTCCAGAAAGGGTTAACGTGTTTTTGTTTTTTTAAATGTCATAAGATTTCTGTTTCATCTAAATAGTGTTGCTGTTTGATCTTTTCTGAGGCAGAAGATATATTCCCTCTTATAAGGACATACCTCTATAAATGAGTGCTTGTCCTGTGGCAAATCCTTAAAGGCTATGTACACCTTTGGGGGCAAAAAAATTTTATGATTGCATTTTACTCATTTTGTCCTTTTTTCAATTGGTCTTTATTAAAAAAATATTCAGCAATTTTGCCATAAAGGCTTCCTATCTGTAAGAATCATCCTTTTGCTTTGCACCAGTCATCTAATAACCCTTATCTCTAAATTATTAATAGTTCTAAAACACTTATTTAAGGCATATTCTTATCAGTAAGATAAGAATTGAGCTATAATAAATGTTTATAAAGTCAGAGAGCAGAGATTAGAAGCCCATCATCTCCCTGCCTGACGAAACACAGTATAAACGCAGAGCATGCTGCTAGAGAATCTCCAGGCTGTACAGTGAAAGGGGTTCAATAGTTTTTAATAAAGACCAACTGAAAAATTATTATTTTTTTTTAGCTCAAAATGAGTACAATGCAATAATAAAAAAAATGCCACCAAAGGTGTACATAACCTTTAAAGCCCCTTTTAAGCCACCCTTGAAGTATGCTTCGTATAAAAACGTTGTGAATTAATTTGAGTTTGTAGTACTTAGAACATAAACATACCTTAATTATTTGTGTTAATGTTTGTGCAGAAGACTCGGCAACCACTGCTAGCAGCAGGCATCTGTGCAGCTCCCGTATACTTGAAGCAAGCATAACCGAAAAAGGAGTGAAGGCTCTTTTATGATCATCTGCATCATCAGCAACCGAAAGGAATTGTTTTGAACCATCAAGTATGGCAGACAGGACTTGAAGAGCACATGCACGGGTCTAAAAGGAAATTTGAGATATATATATATATATATATATATATATATATATATATATATATATATATATATATTAATTAAAAAAAAGAACAATATCACAGACAACCAAGAGCCACTGTTTTAGCTTTCCATAAAACTGCTCCAGATACAAAATTATGCATACCTTTGGAGAATAATCTTTAAGCACAACAGTCATCAAAGATACAGATTGCGGACTTCCTATTCCAGGCATATCTGGAACAAACGCTGACCAGTAGCCATAAAGAACTTTCTTTTCAATTGATTTTATCGTAGACAGAAAGCAAGATAATGCTCCTTGTCGAACTTTGGCTTGGAAAGACCTTAAAAAAAAAAAAAAATATATATATAATCCAGAAAAGATCACACACAGTGATGTACGTATTTTGGAAATACTTATTATAGGGTTGTAGATTTACAGGACCTATTTATAGGATTTTTAACATATATTATGGCCAAAAGTATGTGGACAACTCTCCTAATTCTTGACTTCAATAGTTTTAGCCACACCCATTGCAATCAGGTTTACAAGATCAAGCTGGCAGCCACACATATATTATCTCCATAGACTTAGGCCTCTTTCACACTAGCGGCAGTCCGCGTTCCGGCCCCACACGTCACACAGTACCATATACAGACATACACACACATACACACAAACACATACATACTTACATACTCTAGCAAGGCAGGCAGGCCGCACGTCTTCACGCCCAGGAGGCGCGCAGCTATGACGATTCCCCACAGCGCCCTCTGCTGGGCGCTGTAGGGAGTCGTCATAGCGGCGCGCCTCCTGGGCATGAAGACGTGCGGCCTGCCTGCCTGGAGTATGTAAGTATGTATGTGTTTGTGTGTATGTGTGTGTATGTCTGTCTGTATGTATGTATGTGGTTACGGATCTGTCCTGAAATCCATTGAAAGTCAATGGAGGGCGGATCCGTTTACCATGTTGGTCGCACCAAACGGATCCGTCCCCATTGACTTGCACTGGGGGTCATTCCGGATCCGTCTTGGTGCGGATGCCTGGACCGGAGAGAAAACCGCAGCATGCTGCGGTTTGTTCTCCGGTCTGAAGACGGAACGGAATGCTTTCAGGAGCATTCCGTTGTCTTCAGTTCAATTTTGTCCCCATTGACAATGAATGGGGACAAAACTGAAGCGTTTTTTTCCGGTATTGAGCCCCTATGACGGAACTCAATACCGGAATTTAAAGACGCTAGTGTGAAAGTAGCCTAAGGCCTCATTCACATTTTCATATTACATCCGTGAAGATGTCCATGAAGAATCTATGTTTGGTCCGTGTGTCTGTTTTTACCCTTCATGTGTCATTAGTATGCGATGGATGCCATCTGTGTTGTGTCCGTGAATATCACTGACCCATACACTTCAGGGGAACGGTTTCACGGACCAAACTAGTGCATGTCCACGTGATTTTTGTTCACTGACTCACGGTTAGTAATATAATACTGATGTGTGGACAGACACATTGAAATAAATGGGTACATGTGTTGTCTGTGGCACTAGTCTTTGAAAAACAGAAATGAGCATGAGGCCTAACAGTAGTAGAAGAATGAAGAACACAAAGTTTAAAGGGGTTGTCCGGGTTCAGAGAAGAACCCGGACATACCTGCAATTTCACCCAGGCAGCCTGCCTGAAGAGGACATCGGAGCATCTCATGCTCCGATGCCCCCCCCTTGCCCTGCGCTAGATCGCGCAGGGCAAGGTCTCTTGTTTTGAAAATACTCGCTGCCGGGCGGGTACTTCCGCCCGGCAGTGAGTTCGGTGACGTCACCGGCCTTAATGGGCCGGCTTTAGCGCTGCCCTAGCCGTTTTACTGGCTAGGGCAGCGCTGAAGCCTGTCCATCAGCGCCGATGACGTCACCGACTCACTGCCGGGCGGAAGCCTCTGCCCGGCAGGGACCGGTACGTCACCGGAACCCGGCGAAATTCCTTTGCCCTGCGCTAATTAGCGCAGGGCAAAGGAGGGCATCGGAGCATAGGATGCTCCGATGCCCTCTTCAGGCGGGCTGCCTGGGTGAAATTGCAGGTATGTCCGGGTTCTTCTCTGAACCCGGACAACCCCTTTAAACATGGCACAGTTATAGGATCTCAGCCCAATCAAATGCAAGTGCTATTATTGTGAAATTGAAGAGTCTTGGTGTAAGAACAGCTGAAACATAAAGCAGCAGACTATGCAAACTCAGAGTTGGTACACCAAATAATGAAACAAGTGCTGTGTAATTGTAGCCTATCCTCTCTTTCATCATTCACTACAGTTGTAAATGGCCTCTAGAAGGAACATCAGGCATGGACGGCAGCATAGCTTCATGAAATGGGTTTCCATGGTCAAAAAGCCTACAAAATCAACATACAAGCTTAAAGGGGTTATCCAATTCTAAAAATGCCAGGGCTGCTCCTATATATGATACTTACCCCCACTCCCTGACACCCTCGTCACTCGGAATCCCTGCACGGCTGCATCTCCTCGTCACATGGATCAAAACATCCGGCGATGTGGAGTTCAGCCAATTGGCTGGTGACCGTCGCGGCCTGCTATTGGCTGCACTTAATCGGTCTGTGGAGTTAACTGTTAAGAGGGAGGGTGCTGTGAAGGTCACTGTTAAAGACGACCTTTCACCGCTCCTGACATGTCTGTTTTAGTAACTTCATACATTCCCCATGTAATAACAATTCTGGATCAGCTATTCTTATGACTATGTTGTGCCATGACTACCGTATTTTTCGCCCTATAAGATGCACCGACCCATAAGACGCACCTAGGTTTTAGAGTAGGAAAATAAGAAAAAAATATTTTTCATCAGATCCTCTTATCAGACTGCCCATAAATTTCAGGACATCACATCAGCCCTCCATGTCAGACCACCAACAGACCTCAGATCAGTCCACTGTGCCCCCATCAGACCTCAGATCAGCCTACTGTGCCCCCATCAGACCTCAGATCAGCGTCTTGTGCCCCCATCAGACCTCAGATCAGCGTCTTGTGCCCCCATCAGACCTCAGGTCAGCGTCTTGTGCCCCCATCAGACCTCAGGTCAGCGTCTTGTGCCCCCATCAGACCTCAGGTCAGCGTCTTGTGCCCCCATCAGACCTCAGGTCAGCGTCTTGTGCCCCCATCAGACCTCAGGTCAGCGTCTTGTGCCCCCATCAGACCTCAGGTCAGCGTCTTGTGCCCCCATCAGACCTCAGGTCAGCGTCTTGCGCCCCCATCAGACCTCAGGTCAGCGTCTTGTGCCCCCATCAGACCTCAGGTCAGCGTCTTGTGCCCCCATCAGACCTCAGGTCAGCGTCTTGTGCCCCCATCAGACCTCAGATCAGCCCACTCAGCCACTTATAAAAACCTTACTTACCTGTCCTGCGCTCCACTGTCTTTCCTGCCGGCGCGCACTATGACCTGACGCTGCGTCAGGTCATAGTGCGCACCGGCAGGGAAAAGAGTGGAGCGCGGGACCGGAGGGCAGCGGCAGCGCAGTACAGGTAAGTAAGGTTTTTATAAGTGGCTGAGTGGGCTGATCTGAGGTCTGATGGGGGTCCCTACGTACAAGTGAGCGCTTCCTTATTCGCCCTATAAGACGCACCGCATTTTTCCCCCTACTTTTGGGGGGGGGGGATGCGTCTTATAGGGTGAAAAATACGGTATATTATTTCTACTAGAAGTTATGAATAATTGCTAGCAGTCTGCAGTAAGGGTACAGAGGGGAGGGTAACCAGTTGGGGGTGTGTACCTGCACAGGCTGAAAATGGCAGCACTGATTGGATAGAGCGAGTCTGTGCAGGTACACACCCCCAGCTGGTTACCAGCCCTCTCTACCCTTACTGAAGGCCAATAGCAATTCATTAATATCTTCTAGTAGAAATAATAAAGGAATGGCACAACATAGAGGCATAAGAATAGATGTTCCAGAATCGTTATTACATGGGGGATACATGAAACTATTAAAACAGAAATGTCAGGAGTGGTGAAAGGTCCTCTTTAAGGGGGCGAGCACAGTGAAGATCACAGTTAAGGATCAGGGTGCTGTGGAGGTCACTGTTAAGGGGGTGGGGGCTGTGGATGTCACAGTTAAGTGGGCAGGGAGCTGTGGAAGTCACTTAAGGGTACGGGGCATTGTGAAGGTCACAGTTAAGGGGGAGGGTGCTGTGGAAGTCAGTGTTACGGGGGCAAGGCGCTGTGGAAGTCACTGTTAATAGGGGGTGCGGTGTGCAGGGAACACATAAGATAAACTCTGTGTGGCACAAGTCTTAGTGCCATATATACATGTGAATTTTTATATGTTTAAATAAACTGAGGAGTAGGGGTGCTGATGGACTGATCTCTTTCCCACTACATGGTGCTCAAATTCATCCATGCAGGAGGATTATCTTAATGACCAAGGATCATTTATGCAGCAGCAGGAATCATTAGTCTAGCTCTTGATTTTATTCACAAAAGATCTTACTATATTTCATTTGTTTTCTATAAAGTCAATGGGGTTATCTACAAAGACCAGCTTTTTACACCGGTCTTTGTTTCCTCTCTGTGCTGCCGTAGGATTTATCTAAATTATGAGGCATTAATCAGAAGCACCTATGGCAGTCCATGTGCCTGTAATAGTGTTCACTCTTCTTGTACATATGTTTCCAGGTGTAAGCGTTTTGGCCTTCCCAATGCCCCCACCACTCCCAAGTGATGAAGATGGCACAAAAACACCTGTACAACAAAATAGTGTTGCATAAGCATTAAAAAGTTGCAAAATGGGGGTCTTACGACTATTTTTACACCAAAATCTGGCATAAAAATCTTTATTCATGACCCCCAATGTTTCTGACAACATGCATATCTAATTATACCATATTTATTAAAATAAAAACAACTCAGCCTTTCTGGCAACATATCTTTGAAGTTTACCAACAGGCAAACATTTAACACCAACTCCACAGATGGCTCTACTTTCTCTCCTACCGGGCCCTGTATCAGTCATTAAACGAGACGTACTGTGTCATTTTTTCTCTGCTGCACACACAGTTCTTCCCAGACATTGGAGGTCTCCGACCCCCCCCCCCTGTATTAAGGAATGGCTGACGGAGGTGGACATTCTGGAGAAAACACCGACAGGGCTGAGGGGTGAGGCGCCTGTGGGACCCCTGAACTAGATTTAAGGCTGGGCCGGACTTTCCTACTTGGCTTAGGGAAACTTAATCAGTCTGAATAGGTCCTTTCTTTTGAACTCTATTTGGGATCTGCTCAAGCTCCTTCCTTTTAACTGCTTTTTTCCTGTCTTATCCTTTTCCTCCCCCCTTACATAGACTTCCTTACCCCCTCCTTTTTTTATTTTTGATCTTTACATTGCACTTCAATGGCTTTGTGTTCTATATTAGCCACTTTTAGTCTTGATTGATACGCTAAGTTGAATGGCTGTTTGATACTAACGTCTTTAGTTTTACAATTTTACTAAAGTCTTTAGTTGTACAACTTTAAGTCTTCCATTTTTGAGTATGTGGAATCTGGTTACATCAGCTGTGTATTGTCAATTGCATATTTGATTTCAGTTTGCTCATTTGGCCTGCATGCCCATAATGTTGATTGTGTACTTTTACATTGAAAACTTTAATAAAAACAGATTGTATTAAAAAAAATATATATAAAAAAAAAACGTCCTAACCTTATTTTACTTTGCAGACCTCCTTCTGCATCTGAATATTCAGAGTCACTACTGTATAATTTCTTAAATCTTGAAGAAGGTGAAGCAGCAGGATCTTTGCCAGTAGTTTTTATTGGTGAATTTTGGGGACCCAGGTAGACACTTGAGTTTGCCTCTCGTGCACCCACTGTTAGTTTGTCCAGGGCAGGTGCAAGACTATCTGCCAATTCATTCTCCATTTCTTCCTTTTTCTCTTCTCCCTGCTGGCTTTTCTTCTGTTTACCTCTAGATTTCTTCTTTCTATTCTGCATTAAAAATGAATTAAAATAAAAAATGTTAACCAGTTCACAACCAGATTATTTTTTTCTGTTAACCCCTTCAGGATCTGGCAATTTTCAGTTTTTTTTGCTTTTTACCCTCTGCCTTCCTGGAGCCACAACTTTTTAAATTTTCCATTCACATAGACGTATGAGGGCTTGTTTTTTACGGCACAAGTTGCACTTTCTAATGGCACCATTTAATATTGCATATGATTTAATGGGAAGCTGGAAAAAAATCCAAATGGGGTAAAATTGGTTTTATGGGTTTCGTTTTTACAGCTGGGTCAGTACAATTACTGAGATATCACATTTATATTCTATGTTTTAATACATAAAAAAAAAAAATTAAAAACGATTATTTGAAAACTATGCACCATTATCCTCACTTAGGGCTCATGCACACGGTCCACAATGCACGGGCACTGACTTTGGGGCCGCCGCATTTGGATCGTGGACCCATTCACTTAAATGGGGTCCGCGATCCGCATCCGACGGTCCGCATCGCACCGCAAAAAAGTAGTGCATACGCTACTTTTTTGCGTAGCGGAGGCACGGCCAGAAACACCACAGAAGCAAACCGTAGTGGTGTTTCGATTCGTGCCTCCGTTCCTAAGGGCTCATGCACACGGCCGGTGCCGGCCCATGGCCATGTTGTGGCCCGCATACGCTTCACTTCAATGGGTCCGCAATCACGGAGTTGCGGAACGGAGGCACGGAACGGAGGCACGGATCGGAACACCACGGAAGCACTACAGTGTGCTTCCGTGGTGTTTCTGGCTGTGCCTCCGCACAACAAAAAAGTAGTGCGGTGCGGACCGTCGGATGTGGATTGCGGACCCCATTCAGGTGAATGGGTCCGCGATCTGAATGCGGTGGCCCCACAGTCAGTGCCCGTGCATTTTGGACCGCAAATTGCAGCCGACAGCACGGACACTGACAGCACACGTTCGTGTGCATGAGCCCTTAATATTATATTTGGTGGCATAATTGTGTATTGTGCTCTACTCAGATTAGCAAATTACATAATCAAAGGAAGACGTCTGTCAACAAATAATTTTTTATCAAGGTCTATAGGATGAAGTCCTCAGAAAGAATTTCTTACCCAAGTTGGCCGAACTAAAGTTGATTCACTTTGATCTGGTTTTGAAGGCGATCTTCCATCATACTGAGGCAACGGTGATGGATACAGAACTGAAGGCATTTCTATATTGAGTCCAGGAAGTCCATGAAAGATGTATTTCTATAATAGATTACAAATTAAAGTTTCCTCTAACTTGACAAGGGCTACAAAACAGAAAGTCTACCCTACTACTAAACACATGACAGCCCTATAGAACAGAATGGTTATGAATGCTACCCTAGGCCAAACTGTAAGTTAAAATGTACCTATCACAAACATTTATCACCTACAGGAGGGAGGTCCGACCACTGCTTATTCACTTCTATGGGACTGCCGAAGTTAGCTGAGCACTGCACTCAGCAGTTCCATAGACAGTGAAGGGATCAATGGTCATAAATGCGGAAGGCTGCTGCATTCACATAGGACTCCTCCGGCGGACCCCTATTCTTGTGATTTGTCGAACCCCCAGCTATTATACATTTATCCTCATCCTATGGATGGGTGATAAAATGTCATTTGTAGGCCACCCCTTTAAGTAACTGTGATGTCTGCCCTTGCTTTGGTATTCTTTTTCTACTGCCCACATATCTTATAGCATTTACTGCAGGCTGAGGAGTTATGGGAATATTTACAGAGAGCCAGCATGCAAGGTGAAGAAAATAGTGAGAATACAGATTAAAAACAATAAAGACGTAAGGGAACTCAAGTACATAAAAGGGGTGTTTGTATTAGGTGATCTTTCAAGACTCTATTTTATATTTTTTTTATTGCCATGCTGATTCAATATGTAACTGAAGACACAGGTGACTCGCATGTTCACATACTGTGCTGTCACTTGAGGAGACAGGCTGGTGGCACAAATTCATAAGTACCATCAGCAAAGCTGGCAGGGAGAGGGATGGTCAAGACCAAGCACACCCATTATCCAGGATAGGCAATCAATATAAGCAGCTGATTTATACACAGCAAGAAGGTGTACTCTTTGTCTGGTAGTTATAGGGTTCAGTGACATTTCTTATAAATCAGCAGACTTGGCTTGTGCGCATTATCTGGGGATGAAACTGTCCATATGACCTTATAGCAGAAGAGGGAGAGGAAGCACATAAAACACACTAGTTATAATATTTGATCATAAAAAATGTAATACCTTTAACACAGCAAGCAGCGATCCAAGTTGATCAGTTTCCATTAAAATCATCTTGCTACCATTCAAAATAGACTGGATGCCTTTCAAAGCATTTTGTAACAACTGGAAAAGATACCAAGAAATGTTTCACTGTAACTGCGCAACAATCATATATAAAGTAGCTGCTACTTGTCAACAGCATCTGAGCCCAAATCTAAGTACACTGCCCCGCAGTGTGTGAAACATGGTAAATCAGCCCATGTACCTCCACAGTATTTTTTTAGTTTTCTCTACTGTATGCAAATCAGCAGAGAAGTCCAGCATATTCATGAGCTGTCAAGCTAATTACTAATCTTATGGCTTATTTGTTAATGATTTTTGGTGTTTGTTTTTCTTATTTTTTATGTGTACTGAAATCACAAGTTGAGTCCTGTATAAACCAATATTCGTCCCCTTCCTTTGTCATTCAGCATTTCCATTTTGCTTGTATGATTAATTAAGCTGCTCTTTAACTTACGGTGCATATTGAAATTTCATCCACTATGTTAAATCTTGGGGCTTGAAGGACGGCAAGAAAAATTTTAAAACAGATCAGTCGGTATGGTTCTTCCAAGTAAGCTTCTCCAGGAACACTACAGAGGGAAAAAAAAAAAGCCTGTGAGTTTAAGACTGAATCTCCATGTTCAAGATTTTTCATGCAGTTTTTTTCCTGGCCAAAGCCATAAAAGGATTCAAAAAGAGAAGATAAAGTTAGGCTTCAAAAACTGCATCAAAAAACCTGAACACGGGAAAACCTGCCTAACCCTGTACAAATCTAATGCCATTATTTAAAAAAAGCATTTTTGAATAATTTATTGTTACTTTTTCCTAAGGTATGAAAAACAATATTGTAATTTAATTATTTCAATATATAAAAACTAAAAAGCAGTGTACATTATTTCTACTGGTGGCATTTCTCTCAATTATTGTCATGTTACACTTTGAAATAACCTCAACAATTTGACAGTACTACTATTAAAAAACAATAAAATTAAAATCACACTTTATTTTCTATCTTTAGTTTCCAATATGAAATCTGACTCACCAGAGACATATGTTGGCCATGCTATGAACAGCAGCTCTCAATAACTCAGGATCTGACTTGACAGGATCGCTTAATTGTACCAGGATTCCAGATGGCCCCAGTAAATCTGGAAGATACTGATTTATCAAAAATAATATTATATTTTTACAGAAATATTTAGTAACAAATTATACACAGTATTGCAAAGCAGACATTGTAAACAGAACCAACCAAAACTTTTTATTTATAATATATATATATATATATATATATATATATATATATACACACACACACATACAGTACAGACCAAAAGTTTGGACACACCTTCTCATTCAAATAGTTTTCTGTATTTTCATGACCATGAAAATTGTAGATTCACACTGAAGGCATCAAAACTATGAATTAACAGATGTGGAATTATATACTTAACAAAAAAGTGTGAAACAACTGAAAATATGTCTTATATTCTAGGTTCTTCAAAGTAGCCACCTTTTGCTTTGATTACTGCTTTGCACTCTCTTGGCATTCTCTTGATGAGCTGAAATGGTATTCCAACAGTCTTGAAGGAGTTCCCAGAGATGCTTAGCCCTTTTGCCTTCACTCTGCAGTCCAGCTCACCCCAAACCATCTCGATTGGGTTCAGGTCTGGTGACTGTGGAGGCCAGGTCATCTGGCGTAGCACCCCATCACTCTCCTTCTTAGTCAAATAGCCCTTACACAGCCTGGAGGTGTGTTTGGGGTCATTGTCCTGTTGATAAATAAATGATGGTCCAACTAAATGCAAACCGGATGGAATTGCATGCCGCTGAAAGATGCTGTGGTAGCCATGCTGGTTCAGTATGCCTTCAATTTTGAATAAATCCCCAACAGTGTCACCAGCAAAGCACCCCCACACCATCACACCTCCTCCTCCATGCTTCACGGTGGGAACCAGGCATGTAGAGTCCATCCGTTCACCTTTTCTACGTCGCACAAAGACACGGTGGTTGGAACCAAAGATCTCAAATTTGGACTCATCAGACCAAAGCACAGATTTCCACTGGTCTAATGTCCATTTTGTGTTCTTTAGCCCAAACAAGTCTCTTCTGCTTGTTGCCTGTCCTTAGCAGTGGTTTCCTAGCAGCTATTTTACCATGACGGCCTGGTGCACACAGTCTCCTCTTAAAGGGTTTCTGTCACCAGAAATGACCCTATTAAACCAAGTGTCATTTGCAATGAGCAAATGACACTTGATGCCAGTAATGTTACTATTATAGTCCTCAGTAACGCCGTTTTGCTAAAAATTACGATTTTATAATATGCTAATGACCTCCCCTAGGTGCAGTAGGCGTGAACCTGCACCTAGGAGAGGCCGTAATTATGCCTCTTACCACGCCCCCGGTCGCGCTGATTGACAGGGCCGGGCAGCCAGCTCTTTCGGCTCCCGGCCCTGTACGATCCGAAATCCCGCGCCTGCGCAGTAATGAAGCCGGGACCCGGGCGGGCGCCGGCTCTCAACGCACGCTGATCCCGCGCCTGCGCATTGCGATCAGCGCGTGTTGAGAGCCGGCGCCCGCCCGGGTCCCGGCTTCATTACTGCGCAGGCGCGGGATTTCGGATCGTACAGGGCCGGGAGCCGAAAGAGCTGGCTGCCCGGCCCTGTCAATCAGCGCGACCGGGGGCGTGGTAAGAGGCATAATTACGGCCTCTCCTAGGTGCAGGTTCACGCCTACTGCACCTAGGGGAGGTCATTAGCATATTATAAAATCGTAATTTTTAGCAAAACGGCGTTACTGAGGACTATAATAGTAACATTACTGGCATCAAGTGTCATTTGCTCATTGCAAATGACACTTGGTTTAATAGGGTCATTTCTGGTGACAGAAACCCTTTAACAGTTGTTGTAGAGATATGTCTGAAGCTAGAACTATGGGTGGCATTGACCTGGTCTCTAATCTGAGCTGCTGTTAACCTGCAATTTCTGAGGCTGGTGACTCGGATGAACTTATCCTCCGCAGCAGAGGTGACTCTTGGTCTTCCTTTCCTGGGGCGGTCCTCATGTGAGCCAGTTTCTTTGTAGCGCTTGATGATTTTTGCGACTGCACTTGGGGACACTTTCAAAGTTTTCCCAATTTTTCGGACTGACTGACCTTCATTTCTTAAAGTAATGATGGCCACTCGTTTTTATTTACTTAGCTGCTTTTTTCTTGCCATAATACAAATTCTAACAGTCTATTCAGTAGGACTATCAGCTGTGTATCCACCTGACTTCTGCTCAACACAACTCATGGTCCCAACCCCATTTATAAGGCAAGAAATCCCACTTATTAAACCTGACAGGGCACACCTGTGAAGTGAAAACCATTTCGGGTGACTACCTCTTGAAGCTCATCAAGAGAATGCCAAGAGTGTGCAAAGCAGCAATCAAAGCAAAAGGTGGCTACTTTGAAGAACCTACAATTTAAGACATATTTACAGTTGTTTTGCACTTTTTTGTTAAGTATATAATTCCACATGTGTTAATTCATAGTTTTGATGCCTTCAGTGTGAATCTACAATTTTCATAGTCATGAAAATACAGAAAACTCTTTGAATGAGAAGGTGTGTCCAAACTTTTGGTCTGTACTGTATATATACACACACACACACACGTATTAAAAGTTTTATGACAACTGTTATCCTTTAACACCATTTAAAGGGAGTCCTTCACCTGATCTAAGCATCATAGACCGCTCAGATCAGGCTCTAGACCCCCTTACACACATTACCACACTACCTTTGGCTAAGTTGTCCCACGCCGTATATGCCAGAAAAACACTTTTAATCCATCTGTCAATCACCCCTTGCAAGTGCCCGGAACCTCGCTAAAGCCGGAACTTAGGAGCCCAAGCCTTCGGGCTATTTCTAATGCAAACGCCACCCTTCTCCAGCATCCGTTCCGCCCAGTATTATAATACTCCTCTCCGCCTCCTGTAACAAAATCCCACGGAGCGGGGACTGGCGTATGCGCAATAGGTTACACTGCTCCTCTGCCCACAGTGGGCAGCAAAGCGCGCATGCGCCGGGAGACCCGCGCAAGCGTGGGATTTTGTTACAGGAGGCGGAGAGGAGTATTATAATACTGGGCGGAACGGATGCTGGAGAAGGGCGGCGTTTGCATTAGAAATAGCCCGGAGGCTTGGGCTCCTTCCGACTTTAGCGAGGTTCCGGGCACTTGCGGGGGGTGATTGACAGATGGATTAAAAGTGTTTTTCTGGCATACATGGCGTGGGACAACTTAGCCAAAGGTAGTGTGGTAATGTGTGTAAGGGGGTCTAGAGCCTGATCTGAGCGGTCTATGACGCTCAGATCAGGTGAAAAACTCCCTTTAAAGATATGCTTTACAGCTGTCACATGGACCACAAGAACCAGAAGACTAGAGATTTTCATTGATTTCTATAAGAAAGTGCTGTGGGTATGCTCTGTGATATATGCAGAAGTCCTTGTGCAGGATGGGGAAGGAATTTAGCTGTGACTATCACCTACACTTATGAGTGTTATCTGACAATGCTTTTCTGATAATAAGATGATCCCTGAGAAATTATCGCTACAGAACAATAAGTAAAGGAAGTCTAATTTTCTATTCATTCCTATGGGAGCCTCACTTTCAGTCTCATAGGAATGAATAGAGAAGTGACTGGCTTGCTGTCCTGGGTCAGTTGTGGGTCAGAGAGTTGGTCACATGACCCAGCTACAATAAGAAGAGAGTGGAAACTCTCAATTTCAGCCTCTGATAAGAAAATGACATTCACTACAGATTATTTCATGCACCTTTCTAACAGTTCAGAGAATAAAATTTTTTGCGGGAGTTCTTCTTTAACAAATTTTTAACTCTGAAGATGTCCTAATAAGCAGCTATAAAGAAAGTTTACGAGAATGACCCATATACTGTAGTACACCTCCACCCTTCAAGCAAAGCTGTAGGCATTTGAGTACACAGACTGCTGCTTTGGGGTTGACTCTCATCTGCAGTTGATTCTCCATCCTAAACACATAGGGGGGAATTTAGTATTAGGAGAATATTTGAAGTCAGTTTTACTTGAGTCTGTGTTAGAGTACTATGTGCCACATTTATCAAATGTCACAGGTTGTTTGATAAATTTGTCTTATCCTGCGACTTATTTGCGACTTTTTAAAAAAGTCTCAATGATAAATCTGGAGTGAAATTCATTAACATAGCTAACCACACCCACTTCTTCACCCATATTACAAAACTGGAGCGAGTGGTGTACACGCAAAAAGTCACAAAATTTTGCGCACGTGTAAAAAGTAGCAAAAACCCTATTTTGCAACTTTTTGATGCCTGAATTCTGGAGTGAAGGTATGATAAATCAGGGCCATAGGGTTTATGGACAACTAAGCCAGTTTTCCTTTACATCAGTTTTGATAAATCTACTCTGTAATTAAAGAGAACCTTTCAGCTCTCCTGACATGCTACTTGCATTCTCCCTGTTATAACAATTCTGGAGCATCTATTCTTATGGCTCTATGTTGTTCCATTCCATTATTATTTCCAATAGAAGTTATGAATGAATTGCTAGCAGTCTGCAGTAAGGGTACAGAGGGGCGGTAACCAGTTGGGGGGGGTGTATCTGCACAGTCTGAAAATGGCAACACTGATTGATAGAGTCAGTCTGTGCAGGGACACCCCCCAACTGGTTACCGCCCCTCTGTACCCTTACTGCAGACTGCTAGCAATTCATTCTAGTAAAAATAATAAAAGTATAACACCACATAGAGTCATTAGAATAGATGCTCCAGAATTGTTATCACATGGGGAATGCATGAAGCTTCTTATAGTTAAAATGGATTACAAATCGAACTTTGGCTACAAATATGCAAACCATCATATTATATAAATCAACACTGGATTTACATATATTTACCTTTTTTTCTTAGCTATGAAATAATGCTATGTTATTAATGAACCCGTTGAGCCCATTAAGTACCGTAATATACAATCTGCAAAGCTTACCTTCTGGCATTTGTGCCCGTTGGTGTACACTAATGCTGCCAATGCATGCAGAATCTCCACATGCGTCCAAGAACTACAATGTTTCAAGGCAGAAATAGAAAACCCGAGGAGAAAATCCAAATTCTTCTCATCAACAATCACCTGTCACCAAAGGCAAAAATCATCAAAAGTTACTGTGGATCAAACAGATCCTGATGAAAAAAAGACATATAATTATACATCTCATAAAATAGTCAAAGAGTAAATTATTCATGTTGGCGTACGCTGCAGAGTGCCATCTTTTATTTATTAGGCATGTTCTACATAACACAGCTTCACAAAATGATAAATACGTTGACCCAAAAAAGACAGAATAAGGCATGCAATATCTCTTCATCTATTTATCCAGATATATTGTTCACCTAAGCAACTGGTAAATCTGGTTAGGGCCTCATTCACACCTGCCTATTTGTCCAGATATTCTGTCCATATGGAGCAGATCCTACATATATACGGATGTACATGTTTCATTGGATATAGACATCTGTACACATTCAATATTATTAACTATGCAGCATGCTTCATCAAATGATACATGATGGTCCTATGCTTCCCAGTGGAGAAAAGTACATATCTGCAATGTGGGTGCCCATTTTACAAGTGTATAGTATCCCTATTTGTATCTTCCACATAGGCAACATGCTGATAACTAAACAGATAAAAACATGGTTAAAAACAAAAAACAAACAAACAAACCACTGAGCGTAAACTAAAATACTGAGCTAAGGCTACTTTCACACTAGCGTCTTTAAATTCCGGTATTGAGTTCCATCATAGGGGCTCAATACCAGAAAAAAACGCTTCAGTTTTGTCCCCATTCATTGTCAATGGGGACAAAACTGAACTGAAGACAACGGAATGCTCCTGAAAGCATTCCGCTCCTGAAAGCATAACATACTTACATACTCCAGGCAGGCCGCACATCTTCATGCCCAGGAGGCGCGCCGCTATGACGATTCCCTACAGCGCCCTCTGCTGGGCACTGTGGGGAATCGTCATAGCTGCGCGCCTCCTGGGCGTGAAGACGTGCGGCCTGCCTGGAGTATGTAAGTATGTATGTGTTTGTGTGTATGTGTATGTATGTCTGGTATGGTACTGTGTGACAAGTGTGGGGCCGGAACGCGGTTCCGGCCCCACACATGTCCCCGCGGCAGTCCGGATCCGACGGCATCTTTCACCTGCCGGATCCGGACTGCCGCTAGTGTGAAAGAGGCCTAAAACTAGTTTCAGGCTGCCTTATAGGGGTCATCAGACATCATATAGTACATGATGGTCTCTTTTTAACAAAGCTGGAACCAGCCCTGTACCTCACATGGATCTAGAGATCTCCCCATTCATTGCTCTGCTAGGTTTATATCAAGCTGACAGCTAAAGGGAGTGTCTTTTCTGCTGCAGCTAAGGGGGTGTGTCCATGTTCTCCCTATTGCAGCTCAGGAGGCAGTCGAAGGATGAAACTGAGCATGTGCTTCCATCTTGGTGAGCGGGACAAAGAATTAAGAAAAAAAAAACAGCAGGTGGCGCTATACAGATACATTTTATTAAATAACTCAGTAGCACTAGCTATGCTAAATGTTTAATTGCATGCAATTACAAAAGTATTCAGATCCAGGTTTGAAAACTGTAGAATATTTTTTTGTGGGACAACTCCTTTAAGACAGTCATACTTTAGCCTCTGTATTCAAAGTTACGTCACCATAGAGTTCTAGTTGTGATCAAAACTTAGGTGAAAAGGAATGTGGGAGATCCAGGTATTGCAGCTGTAATATGAATTCTAAAATGTGTGTGCACTGTAACAGACACCAGTCTTACTCTGTATTTTAACACGTCATTCGGGATGCATGATGCAGTAACTGGGCTAGATCAGGTGCAATCAAGTATCTTCAGTAATTCTCATAATTCAAGAAAAACAAACCTTGTATTGTAAATGGTAAGTAGCTAAAGCTGTGCTTAACTGTTCATCATGAGCATCCGTAAAATGTACAGGACGTGCTCGACGTTTAACTCAAGTGCCTTGGGATTACCTTCTGCTACATGATCAATCTTTTATAAGCAGCATAATTATTCCTGGGGGCACCATTCTTGAAAGGACTAGAAATGAATGCTTCTTAGATTAAGTGAACCTGCAGCTCTGGGGCAACAATACTGCGTCTAGTAATATCAGTACAGAGAATTTCTTTGTGTATAATTTGTGTAATGTATAAAGTATTACCCAGGTTACAACTGTGAATAGAATGAGGATTAACAAGTAAAGGAGTCAAGAGATACATTTTATGAAAACAGTTTAAGGATCCATCATAAGTAAACTACAGGGTTGATGCTTTAAAAAAAAAAGAGCACTTGCATATTTATAGCTCCCATTTCCAGATTGTCACACACAATACATTTGATATAGGGGTGGACATAAACTCTAGACTGCTGGGAAAGAGAGTCTGCTATTAGCTTCCTTCTGTCTGAAATGTCTGGAAAGCATTCTTGTGTAATAGAATAAAGCGTAAACCAGACCTAGTAGATTACCTGACAAGCCACTGGTTGCTCTGCCTTGGACATGGAGTTGTTTTACAGAAGTGCTGACTAGTCCATCACTTTTGTTATTAATGGAAACCTGTCAGCTCCAGGTGCCCTCTGATTTCAGAGGTCTGTCACTTAACGGGGTTGTTCACCTTCGGGGGACCTTTCTGCATACTTACCTGCTCCCTATCGTTGGGTTCATGCTCCTCCCTAGCACAACAGCTGACACATAGGGTGGTGGGTGTTGGAAGGAATGAAGGACTTATGTTTCTTCTATCTGCTGAATCTACTTCTGGCTTTGGTTTTTAAAAAAAATGCCACCAGAAAAAAAGTTATTGATATTATTGTATCTATCTATCTGCCAAAAGATAAATCATGATTTTGGAGAACATCCAGTTTGTAAGGTTTAAAAAATGTATTTGGGTTTGCCCAAGTGGCTGCTCTGCAAATCTGTTCCACAGATGCTGAAGCATTCTCCGCCCATGAGGCCGAAATTGCCCTGGTAGAATGTGCTTTAATGCCTTTAGGGGGAGTAAGGTCTTTTTGTACATAGCAGAACTCAATGGTGTTCCTTATCCATCTTGCTATGGTGCTTTTACTTGCTGCTGAGCCTTTATTACTACCTTGAAACTGTAGAAGAAGATGATCCGAGTTTCGAAATTCCTTGGAGACTTCCAGGTAAGTTAGGATACAACGTCTTACACCAAGGTTATGGTACTCCCTTTCTGTATCAGAAGATGGATGTGGACAAAAGGATGGAAGGAACACTTCCTGTTGTCTATGAAACTTCTAAACAACCTTGGGCAAAAACATAGGGGTATGCCTAAGGATAATACAATCCTGTAAAACCGTAAGGTCTTGTATGTCAGAAGCTTCAGAGAGATATCCCGAAGAGGTTCAAAGGGAATATCCATTAAGACTTCCATGACCAGGTTCAGGTCCCAAGGCGGAACAGTGGAGTGGGTAAACTGAAATCGTCTTGCTGCCCCTTTTAAAAACCGTTTTATGAGGGGTAGGTCTGCCAGCTTAGCTTCTAGGAAGTTACTTAAAGCTGATACCTGCACCTTGAGGGTACTAGGTCTGAGCCCTTTGTGTAGTCCAGCCTGTAGAAATTCCAGTATAAGGGGAATGTCAGGAGTCTGATTAAGGCACCATCTATCACCTACAAATGTCAAGAAGGCTTTCCATGTTCTCAAATAGATTTTGGAAGTTGTGATCTTCTTGCTCAGCAAAATGGTAGCAATTACTGACTCGGACAGTCCTTTTTGTTCAAGAAGGGTTTGTTCAGTCTCCAAGCCGTTAGATGTAACTGAGAAACATTTGGATGGGAGACTGGACCTTGATGTAAGAGACCTGGATAAGACGGGAGGGGCCAGAATTCCCCTGCCGCAAGATCGAACAGGAGAGGAAACCAGGATCTTTTGGTCCAGAAGGGTGCTATCAGAATTAATTAAGCCTTCTCCTCTATAGCTTTCATTAGAACCCTTGGAATTAGGCTGAATGGTGGAAAAGCATAGAGAAGACCCATTGGTCAGGGGGCTGACAGGGCATCTACTATCAGGGGTAGATCTTGGACATACAGGGAGCAGAATTTTTCTACTTGCCTGTTCATTCGTCTCGCAAATAGGTCTATTACCGGAGTGCCCCATTTTATCGTTATTTGTTTGAAGACATCCAGGTCTAGAGACCACTCTCCTTCTTTTACATTTTCTCAACTGAGAAAATCTACCACAATATTTTCTCTGCCCTTCAGGTGGACTGCCAATAAGGAGAATAGGTTCTTTTCTGCCCAGCAAAAAATCTTCCCTGATAGATCTTGTAATGCCCTGCTCTTTGTCCATCCCTGTTGATTCAAGTAGGCCACCGTGGTGGAGTTGTCGGTCAGGATTTTGACATTTTAATTTTATGGTTGTCTCTAAGGAGAGAAGTACTCTGAACACTGCCATAAGTTCTTTGAAACTGGAGGATGCTACTGCCATGTTTGGACCCCAGGATCCTTGAACTACCAGGTCCTTCATGTATCCTCCCCATCCGTGACCACTGGCTTCGGTAGTGACGATGACTTGGTCCGTAGGGCACCAGAACACCCCTTTTTGGAGGTTTATTTTGATTCGCCACCATAAGAGAGACAGTCTTACCTTTTGAGGCAGCTTCACTTTTTTGTCTAAGGAGTCTTGGTTTCCATCCCAGGAGTCTAGGAGAAACCTTTGTAGTGGTCTCGAGTGATGTTAGGCCCATCTCACTGCCGGAATGGAGGAGGTTAGATGTCCCAGCAAGGTCATGACGTCTCTGATGGATACCACCTGTGCCCTGCAGAATAGTTCGACCCTTTGGGAAAGTGAGGATTGTTTTTCTGACAGGAGAAAAGACATTAGCCTTTTGGAAACTAACATGACTCCTAGCAAGACTTTTTCTAGGCTGGGAACTAGATCTGATTTCTCTAGATTTATCAGCCAACCTAGATCCACTATTAGATCTTTTACTACCTGCAGGTGTGACCGAAGATCCTGAAGAGACGATGCTGCAACCAAAAAAATCGTCCAGATAAGGCACAATTTGAATTCCCTGTAAATGTAGGAACCCAGTCATTTCTGTCATGATCTTTGAAAATATTCTAGGGGCTGAGGATAGCCCGAACGGAAGGGCATGGAATTGAAAATGATGCCTTTGTCCTTTCATGAATATTGCAATCCTGCGGAATTTCTGATATTCTGGGTAAATAGAAACATAGTAATATGCATCGGACAGGTCTAGGGTTACCATAAAAGAATTGCGGGTCAGAACATTTACTGTGGATCTGATGGTTTCCATTTTCAACTTTTTGTAGACCATATACTTGTTTAATTTTTTAAGGTTTATTATCAACCTGAAGAACCTGTTTGGCTTTTGGATTAGAAAGACAGGGGAATAAAATCCCCTCTCCTTCTGAAGTTCTGGAACAGGAATAATCAACTGTTTCTGTAGTAAGGCTAAGATCTCTAATTCTAGACCCTGTTGTTTTTCCACTGGGAGAAAAGGTTTGTTGCAGGTGTAGAGACTTCGAGGGGGAGAGCTGAATTCCAACTTGTATCCTTCCTTTATGGTGTTTAATACCCATGGAGAGTTGGAAATATCTTCCCAGGCTGTGGAAAACTTTTTTAGTCTGCCCCCTACATGTATCCTGGCGTCATTGTGAAGGTTTAGTGGTACTTTCAGGATTGAAAAGGAAACCCTTTCCTCTTCCTTTAGGGGGTTGCCATCTACCTAAACCTTCTTTCTTTCTTTGGTCTGGTCTAGATCTTCTATAGTTCCCGAAAGGAGCGTTTTTGATGATAAAATTTAAAGGGTTTCTGTCATCAGATTTGTGCCTATAAAACCAGTTGTCATTTGCAATGTGCAAATGACACCTGATGGCAAATCTGTTAATCATATAGTAAATAGTTGCGCCGTTTTTGGGATATTTAATCTTTTTAATATGCAAATTAACCTTACTAGGTGCAGGGGTCGGTAACCCTGCACCTAGTAGCGCCGTTTCCCCACCTCTAAACACGCCTCCGTTTTGTTGATTGACAGGGCCAGGCAGCTAGCTCTGTCGGCTGCCGGCCCTGTCCGTGGCCGAAATCCCGCGCCTGGGCAGTGCGATCTACATTCGGCGCAGGCGCAGTGAGTGCCGCCGCCTGCCCGGGTCCCGGCTTCCTCACTGCCAAATAAACGCTGACTTTTAATGGGGTTAATTGCCAGATAACCACCAGATAATTGCTGACTTTTAATGGGGTTCCTTTCACTTGCTATAGTATACTTGCTGTTAAATGTTATGGAAACTCCAGTGGGAACATCTTACCTTTTTTATTGCCTATGCTTATAATAAATAATGCAAATGGAAGTTATTATTTTGATTTATGGAAAAAAAGCAAAATTAACATTTTCACAATTGAAATGTATTTACAATCTCCAGCATCATAGGCTACTTTCACACTTGCGGCAGCACGATCCGGCAGGCTGTTTCAGCGGGGGAACAGCCTGCCAGATCCGTGCTAATGTTAGCCCACCGTGCCGCTGGAAGTTCGCTCCGGTCCCATCCACTATAACTACAGTATGCTGCGGTTTTTGTCCGGCCACCTCTTGGCACATTTGCCGTGCTGCAGACGGACCTCCGGCCCGCCCCAGTTACAGTGAATGGGGCCAGAGCGGACTTCCCGCGGCACGGTGGGCTAGCATTAGCATGGATCCAGCAGGCTGTTCCACCACCAGAACAGCCGACTGGACCCTGCTGCCGCAAGTGTGAAAGTAGCCTTAGCTTTTTGTGTCTTTTCCTCCACTTGCATGCAAAGCCAAATCCCTAATCCTCCTGGTTGGGTGACAGAGCAGTGCATTGGGAGAACTCAGATGAAAGGAATAAGGGTTTGTGCACAAAGCTATGCACCTCCATGCATTGCCTTAGAGGCTCCATCAAACTTGTCAGCAGTTGTAGAGGAGAATACCTTCCTAGGAACGGAGTACATATCCGTTATACAGCAGTGTGCAGGAGCCCTGAGCTGTCACTGATCTGACAACCAGAATGGAAGGAGGCAACTGAAAATAGGCAGCTTACTGTGAAAAGGTGCAATAAGTACATTTAATTTAAGATAAGTTTCTTACCTGAAGTCTGTTGAGCAAATAATGTATAAGCTGACAAACTTTACTGACAAGGTGTTCTTGGTTCAGTTGGACAAGACGACAAGCTTGAACGAGTAAGGAACAGACCTCCTAGAGGTGTAAGAAAATGACAATCACATTTTGGAAATTTGATACTGTGATTTTCCTGTAATGCTGTTATATTATGAATTTATACTGGTTCTAGGTCTGTGGTTTCAGGATGATATATACAGGATTATATCCTTCAGACTAGATATGTGGGGGAGATTTAACATGAGGCGAATTTGCACCACATTAAGGAAACATCACGTCTGTGAAATTGGAGCAGCTTTCCGTCTAATGGCCCCTTCACCCTGCTCAATGGAGTAGACGATTTTCGAGAAAGAAGCGTCCCTTCCCGACAATCAGCAGAGGAGAGCACTGCTATTACATGCAGTGATCTCCTCCACAGTGTGGGGAGGAGTGATCACTAATGCCATCGCTCGTCCCCATGCAGAATCATTCAGCAGGGCATGTTTACACAGTATGATCTTAGGGTAATCGGCAGCACCTTTACATTGGCAGATTATTACTATGGATACTGGTAAGCGATAGTCTACTCGAACATCGGGCAGTGTAAAGGGACTTTTAGGTTGCTCTCACACGTCAATGTTTAGTCAGTGATTTCCATCAGTGATTGTGAGCCAAAACCAGGAGTGGAGGCTACGCAGAGATAAGTTATAATGGAAAGATTTGTATCTGTTCTATGTTTTGGAGCCACATCTGGTTTTGGCTCACAATCACTTATGAAAATCACAGTTCAAACACTGACTGTCTTCTGGGACTGCTACTACCATTCACTTCAACGGGAGCAGCAATGCAATGCAGCAAGTGCTCTGTGCCCTACACAATGAAATGGAGCTATGTAGTTCTGGCACCAGACTAAAACAGCTGGGGTGCAAGGTATTGGACCCTCGCCAATCAGACATGAATAGCCTAAAGATAGGCCATCAATATTAACGTTATGGTGCACTGGAGTAATATTGTACTATTCCTTAGCATACAGTCATCAATATCAGATCAGCA
Source organism: Rhinella marina (assembly GCA_900303285.1). Taxonomy (NCBI): domain Eukaryota; kingdom Metazoa; phylum Chordata; class Amphibia; order Anura; family Bufonidae; genus Rhinella; species Rhinella marina. The sequence goes on along the minus strand of ONZH01018682.1, from coordinate 80,174 downwards.
GGGGCAAACAGCAGGCATCCCGTCGATAAGGTTTTGGACCCCTTTCATTTGTTAACAATTCAGTTCAGCGATGTATCTGTCCAGGAAATCTGGGGGACTGCCACCATTTCCAGGTCAGCTTGCCTAGTTAAGTAGGGACTAGGGATGAGCGAACTTGTGGTTTCAAGTCTGGCGTACAAGGTTCTGGTTATCTAAGAATTCCGTTATGGATTTCACTAGCACGGACCATAATTTATGTTCCGTGGTAATGGAATCCATAACGTAACGTAATGGAATACGTAAAGTAACGGCATATGACGTGACTCCTGGTGGTGGTGGTGGGAGGCATGCCAGATACATGCATTTACTCCATGCACAGGTAACAGGTGTTTATGGTTATACTGAGGGTTTGTTGGGGGCTCCTGATTGGCTGATGTGCACTTTATTAGGTCTATTCCACAGTGATGGTGTTACCCCCCGGACGAAGGTACACCGAAACGCGCGTCGGGGTAATGCCATCCCTGGCCCTTTGCTTGGTTTTCATCTCATTTGGTGAGCTTTTGCACATAATATTTTGGAGTTATTTTGGATTATATGAGCAGGGATAGCAGTCATCTATTATGATGGTTTTTCAACTGGAGACTTTGCTTATCAGTGTTATACCTGTGGTATTCAGCTATGTGTGATTATATATATATATATATATATAGATACTTTTTGTTTAGCCACTGCGGTATCTCGTTATTGGCATGGTTACTTATCACACATACCTGACCGCATACTGGTTGCCACTGTGACACTATACCCCTCATTATATGAGCGTATGGGACCTTGGTGGTATTTTTATATCACTATTATATGCGACTGCTGTTCATTTTTGTACTATTTTACTACTGTATTTATATATATGGGCCAGGGATGCGGTTTTCTTATGCACTGTTACCCTCCCTGTATAACATTGACTTTTTAACTTTTATATATGAGAAGATATAATAAAGATTGTCATATTTTTGTAGTACATTAGTGGCTCTGTTTGTCTTTTTATAGACACTGATTTGCTCTTTTGGGAGCTTGTACTGTTATGGTTATTTGATCCGTTTTACTGCAGGTGGTATGGGGGTCATTGTTACCACTATAGATATATACACATTTTTTTGTCCCGCCATTTACTTTGCAGTGGGTTGATCATTATTATTTTTCTTGGGAATTCTTAGATAATCCGAACCTTGTACACTAGTAGGGACACATATCTCTTTCTTGTAGGTTGGACAGATCACAGAAGCCAAGTAGCTAATCCATCTAGAAATTTGCTGTTGGATCCTAAGAGTATGTTCATATAGCTAAAATCTGCCACTGATTCAGAAGTTGAAAAAGGGCATTTTCAGAAACTAAATCCACATTTAAAACTCCACCAACAGTTTCCCCATTGACTTTAATGTTAGAGTTTTTTCAGCTGCCGATTTGAAAAACCCTTCAGAAGTGACCTGTTACTTTTTTAAAGCAGAATTAATTGTCGTTTTCATAGAAGTCAATGGCAAAGCAGAGAAAACTCAACCAAAACTCCTCTAACACCTCCACCAAATTACAAATCTGCCACCAAAAACAACCTGTTTTCAGCTACTGATCTGTTACTGCTTACTCCAACACATGCATGCATTTTTTAAATGGGTATTCCAGGTTTTGCAATTTTCAGCATCAAATGACAGGTAACAACACGTTATCACTTACAGTTATCATATAAATGCTTAATAGTTTATGATTGGTCCTTCTGGTCCTATATGGCACATAAATAAAGGCTGCCAGGAGCCTGCGCCCCAGAGAACTTTCCTGAGGCGTGTGAATCTACATCTCTCTCTGTTAATTCTCCCCGCTATACCGTTGCACCACACAATCAGGAGGCCATCGGGGTGAACTCCAGGGCTGCTCTCACGAAAAGGATATTCTGACAATGGGAAAGGGGTGTGATTTGAATTTTATATTTTTAAAACCTTTTTTTCACATATTAAATTGGATGTCTCACTTCAGTATATGGCATTTATCATGTACAGAAAGATAATACAAGACACTTTCTAATGTACTGTGATTATCCATATTGCCTCCTTTGCTGGCTTGACGCCAGAGCTTTTTCCTACAGTGTGCAATTACGACCACCACTGCTGGACTGCATGGTGGCCATAACCCCTGGATACAAGCAGTGTATAATGTGATGGTAAAAATAAATCAAGTCAGCAAAGGCGGCAATATGGATAATAATAATACATTAGTAAGTGCCTTGTATTAACTTTCTCTACATGATAAATTACATTTGCTGAAGTGAGACAACCCGTTTAAGAACAGACTGTACACTGCTGCCTAATGTATCCTTCCCCTTGATAGGAGCCATTGTGATCAGATTATCAATGTTATCCATGTCACCTGTTAGTAGACACGTACATCTCTACTGTAACATACTTATGGACGTCTATTATGTCCAAGTTATATTAAAACCCCAGCAACAGTAGATGTGCTAAAAAAGAATTCATATCACTTATCTTCCCTGCTGCTTCCATAAATGCACTACGAACCTGCAGTGCCAATGTCATCTTCCTGGCTGCAGCAGTGACATCACTGACCTCAGCAGTGTAAGGCACATGACTGAGGCCAGTGACTGGCTTCAGCAGTGATGTGGAATGTAGCAGACTTCCCTGCTGCTGCCAGGAAAACAAATGCCAGTGGGAAGGACAAGACAGGGGAGCAGTAAGAAGAATTATTATTTGTTATTTTTGGACATTTACATTTCCAGGGAGAGTTGTAAGTGAATCCCTTAAGCAAACAGGTCAGAAAGTGTCATTTTTTCGTAGTCTAAAACTGGTGGCGTATTGTTATGTCATTATGGTGGGCAAAGGACTGGGAATGCCACCAATATAAAGAATGAAGGGCCAGAGGTCTCAAATAGACAGTGGGGATTCGTTCTGAAATGTGCCAAGTGTGCCCCACCTCCTCTCTGATGCCCGGGCCTCCCGCAGAGTACTCCTGGGAAATCAGCTGGTCCAGCAGCAGGTTAAGCTCAGTACGGAAGCTCTCACAGTCGGATGGCTGCAGGCCGGACAGTTTGTTCAGATGCCGGTGGAAATCTTGCACAGGATCCGGTGGAGCGTAGGAATCCATCGGTAACGAGGCTAAGTGGTGGGAAGCACCAAGTGCCCGTCTGCCATGCGGCATCCCTATCATGTGCCCAACACCTTCATGGGACGCCATGTTTCCCCACAGTCGGCAATTTGCTATGGCAACCAACAGTCACTTCCGACATCGCCGGGGTCAGAGTCAATCAGCGTCATCACTGTGCGCAATCAGCGGCCGGGCTGTCGAAACCGTCACATGGGAGGTGACGTCACACCAAGGACCTCTTCTGAGACCCACCACAATGGGGAGGAGTCTGCGGACGGCTGGAGGTGGCTGAGCATTACTTGATGCAAAATTGTGCCCATGTTCCACCTCTGCTCTATTTAAAGTGGGGTGCAGAACCCGTGTGATTGGGTCCTAGAGGTGGGACCCCCTACGGGTTAGACACCAGGCCTCAGTAAGAGTTGGTAAACATGTACAGAACTCCAACAATGGCTTCACGATAAAAAAAAAAAAACACACACACAGGACTGGCTGTCTATTACATGGCACCCTGTGCTAGAAGTCTTTTTTTTTTTTTGTGGCCCATCCTCCCCAACGCACGCACCCACCCCTCCGCAACCACTATAACTACAATAAATACAGTTTTAAAATTTCATTTAAAAATGCTTAACCCTTTCCGAACGTGACAATTTTCCGTTTTTGTGTTTACAAACCCTGCCTTCCCATAGCAATAACTTTTTTAGCAAAAAACTTAATTCTGCCACAGTTTTTTCTACAGCGTTCCCTATGCAGTTAAGCTTAATTGTGCTCTTCGTTCTCCAGGTCAGTACAAATCTAGCAATACCACATATGTATAGTTTTTCTTGCGTTTTAATACTGAAAAATGAGCCACAGTACATAAATTCAGCACCAGAAGCAAACATAGCACATATATACAGCACTAGAGCCAAGCTCATTACATAAATACAGCACCAGAAACAAACATAGCACATATATACAGCACCAGAACCAAGCTCATTACATATATATAGAGCCAGAGCCAAACTCATTACATAAATACAGCACCAGAAACAAACATAGCACATATATACAGCACCAGAACCAAGCTCATTACATATATATAGAGCCAGAGCCAAACTCATTACATAAATACAGCACCAGAAACAAACATAGCACATATATACAGCACCAGAGCCAAACTCATTACATATATACAGCACCAGAACCAAGCTCATTACATATATACAGCGCCAGAGCCAAACTCATTACATAAATACAGCACCAGAACCAAACATAGCACATATATACAGCACCAGAGCCAAGCTCATTATATAAATACAGCACCAGAACCAAGCTCATTACATAAATACAGAACCAGAACCAAGCTCATTACATAAATACAGCACCAGAACCAAACATAGCACATATATACAGCACCAGAGCCAAGCTCATTACATAAATACAGCACCAGAACCAAGCTCATTACATAAATACAGCACCAGAAACAAACATCGCACATATATACAGCACCAGAGTCAAGCTCATTACATAAATACAGCACCAGAGCCAAACTCATTACATAAATACAGCACCAGAGCCAAACTCATTACATAAATACAGCACCAGAAACAAACTCATTACATAAATACAGCACCAGAGCCAAACTCATTACATAAATACAGCACCAGAAACAAACATAGCACATATATACAGCACCAGACTCAAGCTCATTACATAAATACAGCACCAGAAACAAACATAGCACATATATACAGCACCAGACTCAAGCTCATTACATAAATACAGCACCAGAAACAAACATAGCACATATATACAGCACCAGACTCAAGCTCATTACATAAATACAGCACCAGAAACAAACATAGCACATATATACAGCACCAGACTCAAACTCATTACATAAATACAGCACCAGAAACAAACATAGCACATATATACAGCACCAGACTCAAGCTCATTACATAAATACAGCACCAGAAACAAACATAGCACATATATACAGCACCAGAGCCAAACTCATTACATAAATACAGCACCAGAACCAAGCTCATTACATAAATACAGCACCAGAACCAAGCTCATTACATAAATACAGCACCAGAGCCAAACTCATTACATAAATACAGCACCAGAACCAAGCATGGTACATATATACAGCAACAGCTCAAAAACAACTCAATACAGATTTATCATTTTTTTGTTAATTTATCATTTGCATAGTCAGGTAGTAGTAGTTGCGCCCCCTTCACATTATTTATGCTCCCTTAGAGCCCACCACATAATACAATGCCTCTGCACCATAGTTATGCCCCCTTAGTGCCCTCACACAGTGACACTGTCTCCTTAGTGTCAAATAAAAAGCTATACTCACCTAGGCACGTTTTCATGCTGAATGCAAAACATTATGCTCTCCCTAGCAGCTGCTGTGATATGACATCATGGCGCCTGCTAAGCTGAGTGCGCTCTGACCAATTCCCTGACTGGGGAATCATCCTCAGCCTGCGCGCTGTCTAGTCTCCTGTCCAGACAAACTTGTATTTTGGGCTTTGAAGTCAAGGAGGCATCCCTATCAGTGATTGACAGCCTTCCTTTTATGACTGTGTATACAGAGATAGCTGTCGGTCATCATTAGGACCACATCCTTGACTTCAAATCTCATAATTAACAGGAATATAAATGTATAACTTACAAGTTTTACTGAACCATTTCCCATAAAACTACCTTATAAAATCTGGGGTGCGTCTTATCATCGGGTGCATCTTATAAAGCGAAAAATACGGTAGATATATAAGTCTGCTCAGCTCCTCCTGCTACATGCTGCCTGAAGCTTACATTGCATTTTCATTTCATTTCCCTTTTATTAAAAACTATCTTCCTTGCTAATAAAATTAATTTCATAACATAATACAAGGTGCAGACACAGATTAATAAAGCATTTAATGCAGTCACAACTGATGCTTCTCTGGAGTCATTCACTTTTTTTTCTTCCCATTCGCCTCCGACCACTATGAAAAGTTCTGCCAAAGAATGCAGAGTTTCTTTGGCCAGTGGCATTGCTATAGGGCGTTAAGAGATAGCAGATAGCCTAAGCGACCAAAGACCCCTGTGCCATATAATAAGACACCAGTATTATAATAGTGCCTTGAGAGCCTGTTACAGATTTAGCATTAGGACAAAAGCAGCTGCTGCAGAACCTCATAATACACCCCTCAGCTGCTGCAGAACCTCATAATACACCCCTCAGCTGCTGCAGAACCTCATAATACACCCTCAGCTGCTGCAGAAGCTCATAGTACACCTCAGCCACAGCAAAACATTATCATACACATCTCATCTGCTGTAGAACATATAATACACCCCTCATCTGCTACAGAACCTTATAATACGCATCTCAGCTGCTTCAGAACATCATAAAACACCTCACCTGCTCCAGAAAATCAAAATACACACTTCAGCTGCTGCATAACCTTCTAATACACACCTAAGATACTGCAGAACATGACAATACATAACTCAGCTGCTGCAGAACATCATAATATACATCTCAGCTGGTGCAGAAAACACCAGCTTTGGTGGGGTGGCCAGGTCTAGGAAGAGTCCAGGTTGTACCAAACTTCTTCCAGTTAAGAGTTATGGAGGCCACTGTGCTCTTGGAAACTTTCCATTCAGCAGAAATCAGAAATGTTTTTGTCTCATTGTGTGCCTTCACACAACCCTGTCTCTGAGCTCTAAAGGCAGTTCTTTCCTCCGTGTGGCTTGGTTTTTCTCAATCATGTCCAGTCAACTGAATTTACCACTGGCAGACTAATCAAGGTATAGAAACATCTCAAAGATGACTAGGCCCCAGAGCAAAATGTTGTGTGTCATAACAAAGGGTCGCAGTACTCAATGCCTGCCAAACTTTAGTTTTTTCTTTTTTACATATTTGCAAAAAATTATTATTTTTTTCTTACTTTTGCATTATGAGTGCAGATCGATGTGGGAAAATGTGATTTTTTTTATATTTTAGCACAAGGCCACAATATAACAAAATGTGAAAAAGTGAAAGTGTCTGAAGACTTTCCAAATGCATTGGATATGACAAGTTTGTTCAGTTCTGTCGTGCACTAGGCAGTCTGATAACCTATTTCATGGGCAGAGTAATTGCTTCCGTACTGGGGAGGCCAACTCAGTTCTGATATGTACCAGGCAACTGCGTTACTTTATTCAAGAGTTGTCGTAGTTGCGCTTTTGCTAGCTGCTGTATTTGATAAGTCTATACATTTCTCATACTCACTAGTCACATGCATTACTCCCCTCAAAAGGGAGGTGTGTTACATGCAGTATGTGACAACTCTACACAGTTTTATTGTGCACGAGGTAGCCACATTACTGCCTTCAATAGGTGGAGTATTCATGCTATCACCGGATGCTGTATCTGACAATTGCAATTCTGATGTTTACCAGACAACTGCACTACTCTTTTCAGTTGGTGAAGTATTTTCCACTATTGATAGATGATGGGGGAGATATATCAAGACTGGCAGATCCATCTATAATAATTGCATATCACATGTCTGTGAGTGACAAAAGTATTTGAACCTTTGCTTTCAGGATCTGGTGTGATTTCCTTGTGTAGCAATAACTAAAACTTTCCGGTAATTGTTGATCAGTCCTGAACATGAGATTGGAGGAAATTTAGCCCATTCATCTACACAAAACAGCAAAACATTTCAAGTTGGTGGGTTTCCTACCAATGAACTGCTCTCTTCAGGTCCTTCGACAACCATTCCAATGCTTTACCTTTATTCTTCTTTAAAGGGGTTGTCCGGGTTCAGAGCTGAACCTGGATATACCCACATTTTCACCCAGGCAGCTTGCCTGACAACAGCATTGGAGCATTTCATGCTCCGATGCGCTCCTTTGCCCTGCGAAGCCTCCGCCCGGCAGTGTGTTCGGTGACATCACCGGCTCTGATGGGCCGGCTTTAGCGGTGCTCTAGCCGTTTTACTGGCTAGGGCAGCGCTAAAGCCTGCCCATCAGTGCCGGTGATGTCACGGGTCTCACTGCTGGGCGGTAGCCTTTGCCACATTCACTTCTATGGGGCTGAGCTGCGCCTAGGCCACGTGACCGATGAACATGTCATCACTGCCCTAGGAAAAGCTAAGAGAAGGTCACAATGCTACTGCAAGTGCTGGTGCCTTCTCAAACAGCTGATCTGCAGGGGTCCTACGTGTTGGACCACCAACGATCAGATCCTGAGGATAGGTCATCAGTATTAAAGTCTCAGAAAACCCTTTTAAACCTTTTGGAGTGGGATTCTTTGACTGGAGTGGGATTCTTTGAGCAGCTGTGTCTAGATTAGGGGTGCACAACCTGCGGCCCGGGGGCCACATGTGGCCCTCGATACCATTCTATGTGGCCGCCAACCATATGGTGACAGACATGTATGTCTATGTATTGTGGCTGCTCACATGTATTTTTCATGTATTCTCCCATCAGATGGGAATCCTGGAGGTGTAACTAGTCATTTATGATATATACAGTATGTTCAATATGTCATAAATACAATATTTCAGTTGGTAATACCCCTTTAAGTTTTATTTTCGTCCCTTGGGATTGGTTCAGTGTGACAATGTGGCCCCCAACCAGAAAAGATTGTGCACCTCTGGTCTAGATCATCAGGACATATATCTTTTATGTCTGCTACAGGCAGTTCTTCCTGGCTTCCGAAAGGAGCAACATTATTTTTCAGGACAAAGAGCAGAAGATTGTGGACTAGATGGCTCACCCCTCCTCTCAATCACAGCAGGATCACGTGGAGGTCACCTCTGAGTTTGACACCATACCGTGGAGTCAGGGGTCACACCATTACTCCTGCTCTTTCTCCTTGCAGACCCAGAGAAGCCTTTCAGTTGCATGCTCTCTGTCTTCATTGCCCCGTGACTTGTGTGAGAGTAGTCAGCATTTGGACTGCCATGAGGAAGAGCACTCTGGGCAAATACAGAGCAGCCAAGGAGCCCACGAGATGTTACAATCTGAAAAAAGTAGCGGGGAGGGTGACAACTATGTATGGCTGAGGCAATGTATGGTCTAAAGCTTCAAAAGAATTGAAAGGGCCAGATCTGCTTCTATTATTGTCCGCTTTGGAACTGGTGATGCAGCTGATACTGTGGGTGCAGGCTCAAGACACCAAGCTCGGCTGTCTCTAGCTCTGTGCTAGCATCTTACTGTATGGCATTTTTTTCTCCACAAGGCCAGCTACCAGTCTGCATCCTCAAGCAGTACAGTGTCCTTGTCATCATCATCATAAGCTGCTATTTCTCTTGCTCAAACTCCTCCTCATCCTTGTCTTCTGCTCCATTGTGAGACATTTGTAACAGAATGTGCAGCCCTGAGAAAACTATATGTGGGTGCTTATGTGCAAGCTAAACTCCCACCTGGCCAAGTTGCTGGTGGTTTTTGTGTCGCCATTTTCTGAGAGACATATTATTTTTATCTTTTGTCCAATAGTCTTGTGTGGGGGCTCATTTTTGCGGGATTAGGTGATGTTTTCATTGGTACCATTTTGTGGCTTATAGTAGGAGTTTTCTGGTGTATATCTGCTGCAAATTGCAGCCCAAAGGTTATTTTTACCGCAATCTGCAAAATTTACCTGCTCACGGCAGGTCTAAAAAAGGGGGCGTGACGTGGGAGGGGAAGGGGACAGGCTAGTATGATTTTGTATGCCTGTTTTAGGTGTAGAAAATGGTCTAAATTTAAAGGGGTTATTCCCATCTTGGACAATGGGGGCATTTTGCTAGGCAGCCACCCTCCATTCATTTGTATGGGGCCGTCGAAAATAGCCAAGCACCGGCTCGGCTATTTCTGTTGGCTCCATACAAATGAATGGGAGCTGGGCCGCGCATGCGTGGCCAGCTCCCATTCATTTGTATAGAGCCGACGGAAATAGCCGAGCCAGCACTTCACTTTCGGGGCCCCGTTCTCGATATAGGTGCGGGTCCCAGCCATTTTGGGGCTTCATAACCGATTACTCAACTTACAATGGTTTCAACATACAATGGTCATCCTGGAACCAATTAATATTGTAACTTGAGGGACCACTGTATTTTGCCGTCCATGAATTGCAGATCCACAAAACACGGATGCCAGCCATGTGCGTTCTGCAATTTGTGTTACGGAATGGGCTGCCTATAATAAAAATGCCTATTCTTGTCTGCAAAAACGGACAAGAATAGGACACGTTCTTGTTTTTTTGCGGGGTCACGGAATGGAGCAACGGATGTGGACAGCACATGGAGTGCTGTCCGCATATTTTGAGGCCCCATTGTAGTAAAAGGGTCCGCATCCGAGATGCAAAAAATATGGCTCAGATGCTGACCCAAACAAGATTCGTGCGCATGATGCCTAATGGGGTATTTCTGCCCCTGTATACAGGTAGAACTTTTAATTGAATTAATTAATACAAGTACACATACCCCTAAAGGCCCTATACACAGTCAGATTATTGTTAAGATGATTGCTAACGAGCGTTAGTATGCACGCTCATTAGCGATCATCTGGCAGTGTAATACTGCCACCGATTACCGGTAATCAGATCTTTTATCATGTTAAAAAATCCTGGTTTGCTGGCAGCAGATGTAATAGGCGCTCTGCTGCCAGCAAACAATGAGATAGTATAGGGACGAGCAATGCATTAGTGATTACTCGTCCCATACTGAGGCGGAGATTGCTTCATGTAATAGCAGCAGTTTCCTCCTCTAGCGGGCAAGTGATTGATGGGAGGAAATGCTTCCCTCCTGACAATTGTCTGCTCTATCTGCCCGTGTAATAGGATCCTTAGTTATTAAGACCAATGAGCTCACACCCTGATGTGTTTTTTTTGTCCTTTGTGGCTTGGACAGATAGCAGGAAGAGCTATTAAAACTAGTGTATAGGAACACTGGCTTAGTTGCCCATAGCAACCAGTCAGCTTTTATTTTCCAAAGGCTCTGAAAAATGAAAGGTGGAATTCGATTGTTTGCCATGGGTAAGTAAGTAAGTAAGCCAGTTTTTCTTTACATCAGTTTTGATATATTCGCCCATTGCTTTTTGTTTGGTTACCTTTTTCTTTTCCTTTTATTGCCTTCCCCTTATTCTTGTGGATTCTGGAGTTCTGGAATGTGTTTTTCTTACCTTCCCCTATTTTTTACATGCTCCATTTGTGAAGTTTAATCTCTTCCTTGCTCCTGTTATCTCTGTTAAAAGGGTTGTCCAGCCTTGGGGGTCTTTATGAGTCACCTGACACATGAAGGACACATCACGCTGCGACCAGTCATTGGCTGCAGCAGCACATTTGACGCCCATAAAACTTGAAGTTTACCAGCAGGTACCGGAACACATCAATGGTTTGGCAAGATGGGGAGGTCTGACAGAAACCAAACTTGTAAAGAGACAAGTATGAGTGGCTCAACCACTAGAAAACAATGGAAATTTGGGGTGCTCAAATCCAGGCTTACCCAAGGCCGAAAAAATTTGTTCAATATAGTTAACTGAAATATGGATGAGCACACCCTTTATCTGGTTAATTGGTGATTACGAGTTTAAATGAGTACTAGAGTGTGACTCAAAATGTATATTTCATAAGAATATGATGTTTACATATGTATACAATATATCTTAATGGTCACAAGACCAGATCGCTGTTTTGTAGGAACCCAAATGAATGTGAAATATATAAAAAACACAAATTTATTATTCTTAAAATATTATAAATATGCAATATAATCTATGTTCTAGCCAGCACTGGTAGAAAAAAATATATATAAAAAAATAATATAAAAAGTCCAGGGTCCAAAGTCAAAACATAGAGAAATTTGGACATAAAGAAAGAGAAAAAAAGAAAAAAATTGGTACAGTTGATACAGTATCTTGTATGGGACGTTAGTGTCCTGGTATATCTACAGTCATGGCCAAAAGTTTTGAGAATGATACAAATATTAATTTTTACAAAGTCTACTGCTTCAGTTTTTATAATGGCAATTTGCATATACTCCAGAATGTTATAAAGAGTGATCAGCTTAACAGCAATTACTTGCAAAGTCAATATTTGCCTAGAAAATGAACTTTATCCCCCAAAACACATTTCAACATCATTGTAGCCCTGTAAAGCATCCTGAAACCATTCATGTGTGGGGTTGCTTCTCAGCCAAGGGAATCGGCTCTCTCACAGTCTTGCCTAAAAACACAGCCATGAATAAAGAATGGTACCAGAATGTCCTCCGAGAGCAACTTCTCCCAACCGTCCAAGAGCAGTTTGGCGATCAACAATGCCTTTTCCAGCATGATGGAGCACCTTGCCATAAAGCAAAGGTGATAACTAAATGGCTCAGGGAACAAAACATAGAGATTTTGGGTCCATGGCCTGGAAACTCCCCAGATCTTAATCCCATTAAGAACTTGTGGTCAATCATCAAGAGACGGGTGGACAAACAAAAACCTACAAATTCTGACAAAATGCAAGCATTGATTGTGCAAGAATGGACTGCTATCAGTCAGGATTTGGTCCAGAAGTTGATTGAGAGCATGCCAGGGAGAATTGCAGAGGTCCTGAAGAAGAAGGGTCAACACTGCAAATATTGACTTGCTGCATTAACTCATTCTGTCAATATAAGCTTTTGTTACTCATAATATGATTGCAATTATATTTCTGTATGTGATAAAAACATCTGACAAACACACATAAAAACCAGAGGGCAGCAGATCATGTGAAAATAGAATATTTGTGTCATTCTCAAAACTTTTGGCCATGACTGTAGATATAGTGCATCCACAAATAAGCTTTTTCTTTGCACGGTTTTCACAGATGTGAAATGCCTGATCCATTTCACCTTTTTGAGATCACTCAATGAATAATTTGGACATTACTATTTAAACATGCCAGATCCTTAGTCCAGTAAATTTTGCCACTGAGGAAGGGGCAGGATAATACGCCCCGAAACGCACTTGGCGCAATAAGGACAGTCGGATACTGGCATTCTTACTGGATTATATCTAGTTTCTCACTTCCTCACCCAGCCCACATTTTATATGTTATATACAATTTTTATTTATTTATTTGTTTAATTCATGTTCATCTTATAAACCCCACGGTAGCCCTTCAAAGAAAATAATGCATCAAAGACTCTGTGGAGGAAAACAACAGAGATCTTTTGAGTCAAATCTACTGCGTGAAATTATCTAATTCAACTATTTCATACTAACAGCAGCTGGTCACGTGGGACGCCACAGTGAGTACCGCTGCTTGGACGGCATCTGAGGAGGAAAGAAGCGCGCGCATCTTCCAGCCAGCGTCCTCGTGCTGCCAGCCGGAGCTGCGCACTGACGGAGCTGACTGAGACACCGCTCCACATCGCTCCCCACAGAATCCACCAACGATATTGGATACTGTTTCACATCACTCCCCACTGGACACAGTGCGATATTGGATACTGTATAAAACAATTGGAGATTATTACTAATATCGGCTCATACTGAGACATACAAACAGTGACTATTATTGACCGATACATTATATTTGATAAACAACTAATACTTACTAACATCTGTGAAAACCGTGCAAAGAAAAAGCTTATTTGTGGATGCACTATATCTAGATATACCAGGACACTAACGTCCCATACAAGATACTGTATCAACTGTACCAATTTTTTTCTTCTTTTTTTCTCTTTCTTTATGTCCAAATTTCTCTATGTTTTGACTTTGGACCCTGGACTTTTTATATTATTTTTTTATACTATTTTTTGATATATATTTTTTTTCTACCAGTGCTGGCTAGAACATAGATTATATTGCATATTTATAATATTTTAAGAATAATAAATTTGTGTTTTTTATATATTTCACATTCATTTGGGTTCCTACAAAACAGCGATCTGGTCTTGTGACCATTAAGATATATTGTATACATATGTAAACATCATATTCTTATGAAATATACATTTTGAGTCACACTCTAGTACTCATTTAAACTCGTGGAAACCAAACTTGGTCTACCCATTTAGAGAGGACCTTTTACCACTCCTGATTATTTCTACTAGAAGTTACGTATGAATTGCTAACAGTCTGCAGTAAGGGTACAGAGGGGTGTTAACTAGTTGGGGTGTGTCTCTGCACCGTCTCACTCTGTCCAGTCAGTGCTGCCATTATCAGACTGAGCAGGGACAACCCCAACTGGTTAACACCCCTAGTAGAAATAATAAATGAATGGCACAATATAGAGCCAAAGGAATAGATGTTCCAGAATTGTTATTATGAGGGGAATGCATGTAGCTATTAAAACAGGCATGTCACGAGAGGTGACAGCTCCTCTTTAATGGCGCTGTTGTCACTTCTCATGTCAAGTTGTATAGTGTCACTCCTGTCCTGGGCTGGCTGGAGTTTGGTAACTTTCAACCTTACACCACCAATACCCCTTTTTATGGTGGTCACTAAGGGGTCTTATGCTGGGCTGCCGTCATGAGAGCCCCGCTCTTGCTGTAACAGCCCAGACTGTGGTGATAGAGAGAGTGGACTCCCTGTCTCCCATTGGCACACCGCAAATGCGATCACAGGGTGCTGATGCGTGTAAAGGCTAGCTGGAGCCTGCTGGTCATGGTCAGTATAGCACAGATATTCAAATGCAATGCACTATAGGGATAGTACATCTAAAGCAATCAAAAGGTTGCCTGTTAAAGGGAGCATTCACATCACCGTATAGCTTTCCGTTCTTCTGATCCGTCAGAAGAGGAGAGAGAGAAAAAAAAACAGGATCCAGTAAAAAAAACGGATCCTGTTGCATCAGTTGTCATCCGTTTGAGCCATTTCAGTCTGAGATCCGTTTTTAAACGGGGAAAATAGTCCTGCATGCAGTACTTGTTTCCATCTAAAAAAAACGGATCTCAGACGGAAATGGCTCGAACGGATGACAACTGTTGCAACAGGATCCGTTTTTTTACTGGATCCTGTAAAAAAACGGATCCGTTTCAATCCTGTGCATAAGGCCTCATGCACACGAACGTGTACTGGCCGTGCCCGTGCTGCGGGCCGCAAACTGCGGTCCGCAATGCACGGGCACTGACCGTGAGGCCACCGCATGCGGATCGTGGACCCATTCACTTGAATGGGGTTCGCGATCCGCATCCGAGGGTCCGCACCGCAAAAAAGTAGTGCTTGCGTTCCTTTTTTGCGGTGCGGACCCTCGGATGCATAGTGCTTCCGTGGTGTTCCGATCCGTGCCTCTGCTCCACATCTCCCGGATCGCGGACCCATTGAAGTGAATGGGTCCGCGATCCGTGATGCGGGCTGCACACGTCCGGTGCCCATTTATTGCGGACCCGCCGTATGCGGCCCGCAGCACGGGCACGGCCGGCACACGTTCGTGTGCATGAGGCCTAACTGATGCAACAGGATCCGTTTTTTTACAGGATCCAGTTTTTTTTTTCCTCTCTCTCTTCTTCTGACGGAACAGAAGAACAGAAAGCTAAACAGTGATGTGAATGCACCCTAAGGGTGGGTTCACATCAGCGTTATGCTTTCCGTTTATGTTTTCCGTTATAACATGGTTATAACGGAAAATAACGGAAACCATAAGATGGAAGTCAAACTGGAAGCCTTTAGAGGCATTCCGTTTTGATCCGTATAATAGAAGCCTATGAGAATCATAACGGATCCGTTTGGTTCCCGTTATGCAAGACGGAAAACAGGACTTTTGTCGACAGGACTTTTTTTTCCGTTCTACATAATGGAACTCAGACAGATCCGTTATGATTCTCATAGACTTCTATTATGACGGATCAAAACGGAATGCCTCTAAAGGCTTCCATTTTGACTTCCGTCTTATGGTTTCCGTTATTTTCCGTTATAACCATGTTAAAACGGAAAACACAAATGGAAAGCATAACGCTGATGTGAACCCACCCTCAGTGGTAAAAAAAAAAGAAAGCTTTTTTTCCCATTGAAAATACACTTTTCAATGAAAAAACCCTACGGAGAACGCCGTAAAAGAAAATGGCAGAATTGCTAATTTATGCTTAGTCGCCACCGAAAAAACGTAATAACAAGTGATCCAAAAGCGTAATTTACCCCAAAATGATACCAAAATGATACCCACAAAAATCAAACCCTCACACAACTCCATAGAAAGAAAAATAAAAAAGTTTTGCGTCTTGGGAAGCGACGATGCAAACATGTTCTTGCTTTTAACAAAAGTGGTTATATTGCACAAAAGTTTTACACTGTAAAAAAAAAAACTATTGGGGTAATTTATCAAACTGTAGTAAAGTGAAACTGGCTTAGTTGCCCATAGCAACCAATCAGATTCCACCCTTTATTTTCCAAAGAAGCTGTCAAAAATGAAAGGTGAAAACTGATTGGTTGCTATGGGCAACTAAGCCAGTTTTACTTTACACCAGTTTGATGTAGTTGGTATCGCTGTAATCGTTCTGACCCAGATAATAAAGATATTGTGTTGTGGGAAAAATGAATGCCATAAAATTTTTAATTTAAAAACACAGTGCAGTATTGCTGTTTTTCCCATCTCCTTCCCAGAAAAGAGTTAATAAAAGTTAATCAGAAAGTTTTGTGTACCCCAAAATGACACCATTAAAACCTATTACTTGTCCTGTAAAAAACAAGCCCTCATACAGCTACATAGTTGGGAAAAAAAAAAAGTTATAGCTCTGGTCAGTAAGGCCCAAAACAGACTGATTTGGAGCTGGAGGCCGAGTTTGTAACATAGTTAGAGTCCCGCAACAGATGCCATTTCCGGTGGGCAAAGCCTAGAGTTGGTACCAGTTTCAGCTATTTAAATCCTTTTAGCGCGCAGCTATTTTGTTTGTATTTGGCTTACTGTCTTTTGATAATGCAGTGCAGTTTTTTGGACTTTCTTGGTTCTTTTCTTCCCTTACCTACCTAAGATGTCTTCTGTTGTATCCAGTGGCTAGGATACTGGAGAAAGAAAATTCACCTCCAAAGAGAAACATCTTAGTTGCAGGGATTGTGAAATCCCTCTCCTGCACAGTTTACTAGATACCACCAGTGCCGCCCTCAGGATCCCACAAAAGAATAGTCACTGTGTGATGTGATCATTTGCGTGAAGGACTATGACCAAGACTCCATGATGAATATGAAGGGTTCTGTCTCACAAATCAAGTGTCCTCCTCCATGTTCATCTATTTATATCTGGATCAGATATATTTTTTCTCCTCAGCAGATGAAGAACAAGAAATTAGAACAATACACTTGATAAAGCTATGAATGGAAGCGGAATGGAAGCATCCATAGAAGTGCCCTAGATTTAAAACTATGATCCCTATTAAGGAAGACCAACTTGCTTCGGGTTCACTATTTGGCTATTGTCAAGCTGATTTGTCCGATGATGGAGCCATGCAGATAACGCACTCAGGAAATGCTACTTTTCCACTTCTGCTCAGGACTATATGTTTGTGGCCTCCAGTGAGGTAGATAGATTTCTCCACAAGAGCATACTGCAGATTTAGAAAGATATTGACTCCAGGGTCCTTAGAGATGACATCCTGACTTCTTTTACATATGCTAGTCTATCCGCTAACTTGTGTGCCGCTACCCAACAAGTGAAATTATTGGCCAAAACTTTGGCCCTTTCCACTGCAAATAGGAGGTCCATATATTTGAAGTATGTTTGAAGCCCTGGGTGGCTGACAATAACTCAAAGTATAATTTATGTGGTCTTCTCTATGAGCCAGGTAGGCTTTTTGGATCTGAGCTCAATAAGCTGATGGAGGGTCTAGCTGAAGAGTAAATCCCTTCCTCAAGCCTTTTAAGGAAGAGGTAGACACTCCAGAAGAGGCAGGTGGCACCACAGATCCCATCAACCTAGAGGTAGTCCCAGTGAGAGGGCTGCT
The DNA here is from genome assembly GCA_900303285.1 of Rhinella marina. Taxonomy (NCBI): domain Eukaryota; kingdom Metazoa; phylum Chordata; class Amphibia; order Anura; family Bufonidae; genus Rhinella; species Rhinella marina. The sequence goes on along the minus strand of ONZH01018682.1, from coordinate 62,190 downwards.
AGACAACTCAGTTGTGACACCAAAAGGAAGAACCCCTCAGTTGTACTTTGTTGAATACTGTGGCCAAGGAAATTCTGGTAGGAAGTAATCCTTATTCCTAGACAGAGGCGGACTGGCCATAGACCATACTTGGAAATTTCCTAGTGGACCAATGCCCAGGTGGCTGCCCAAGCCCTCCTTGTGGCCACCAGCTGGGTACATAATGATATGATGCCCTCAGCATTAATTAGTTCTGGGAACATTAGTTATGCACCTGGCCAATAGCCATAGATGCCCTCCTGAGCTCAACTGTATCACTGTAATACAGTATAATACATGGTTAAAACAGTTGAATACTGTGGTGAGGGAGGCAGTATTTTGCATTGTCATATTTGGTTCTGCTGAAGCAGTATTTTGTGCCACACTGTGATATTAAACAACTTTGGATTGCTGTGTTGATACTCTTAAGTGAGGATCCACAGTGTTTTTTTTAGCTGGTCTCTCTAAGATAAGCTATTGTTTTCTTTGAGTAGTCTCCAAAGCATTGCTCCTGGTTAGCCAGAATCCTACTCCACACTGATAAGGGGCAACACCCTGAAACAGCTGTCTGTGGATGGCTTAGGTCTTCCCCTGTCACATCCTTGTAAAAGAGCTGGATCTTGACATAGGAGCCACTTATTATTCTGGTGGTCTCTATAATGGGGACACCCATTTACTTGGTTTTCCTTCCTTTGAGGGATATCTGGCTTTCACTGTGTTGAAAAAACATAACTGGGGCTCCATGGTTATTTTGCATAACACTGTGATATTAAGCTCTGCTGCACTGGTATTTTGTGCTGCACTATGGTGTCTGTTGTCCCTGCCTACTTGTGTTGGCCCATCTTCTGTCATTTTGGACCTGCCTACAACATGGGGCCACTTTTTGTTTTTTTCCAGGGACACTTTAATTTCCCAGTCCACCCCTGTTCCTAGATGCCTGGCTTGCTACATTTCAGGACCTTTGGGTTCTAAATATAATTTGTTTTGGTTACTCAATAGATTTTTAAAAATCTCCCTCCAGGCAGGTTTGTACAGACAAGCCTTCTTCTGCCCAAGAAGCAGTCCTGTTTAGAAAAAGGTTCAGTATTGGAGACTTGCCCAAATGCAGAAAGGATACTCGGCTTTGCACAGATCTAAAGAGATTCAACCTGATAGCCTGGAGGTTGACCAGCCCCTGTTACAATTTTGAAGGCTTTCTAAAGCAATTCTGAGCTTTGCAAGAGTGAAGTAGGTTGTCATGGTGTGCCTAGATGGAAGTGGATAGCTCTAATCCACTTTGAAGAAGCATTCTGAACTTGGGGTCAGGGTCGTCTAGACAAAGCCGTTAGCGTAGCAACACTTTTGCCAGGACCCTGTTGTCAAGAGGTTCCTCAAGAGCAGAGGCAGATGTCACGCATGGGCAGACGGCAGGTGTCACACATAAGCTGCCACTGGTTACCATCTAAGTTACACAGGGGAGTAACCCTGTCCGCCTGCCATCATCAAGAAATCGTTCACGGCCTTCTTCTGCTCATATAGTTGGTCCGACATGTGGAGAGTGGAGTTCCAATGTGTGGAAACGTCGCATATGAGGTGATGTTGGTGAACACTATTCTGCCTTTGCAGCTCAAAGAGGGTGTATTTTGCAGGGTAAGAGTGGCTGATGTGCATGCACCGTTTCCTGGAAATTTTCAAGATGTCTTGCAGTTGGGTGGAAGACTTCAGGAACCGGTTTAGAACCAGATTAAAGATGTGCGCCATGCAGGGTGCATGGGTCAGCCCACCTTGATGTAGCACCAACACAATGTTCTTCCTATTATCGGTGAACAGCCAGGATTCGATTTCTTGGTTGATGACACCAAGCAGTTCTTATCGGTGTGACTACATTCACACAGGCTGGCCAGGTGCAGAACAGCGTGACACTGATGTGCTCTGCATAGGTGGTATGCTAGAGGACCACTCCAAACTGTGCCTACAGTGGAGGCTGAGGATGATGAGGCATAAGAGGACATTGGCGCTGCAATCACAGCATGAGAACGCAGAGGCGGCATTGCCATTACCTGGCCAAGTTGGCTGTGTGCCTGGGCCAGAACCACATTTACCCTGTGGGCCATAAAGGACATATATTGTCCTTGACCCTGGTTATAACTCCACACAGGGGCGGATTGGGAATTAAAAGTGGCCCTGGAAAAAAAAAATAAAAGTGGCCCCATGTTGTGGGCAGGCCCAGATTGAGAGGAGGTGGGGTCAACATGAGTAGGCAGGGCCAGAAATACCATAGAGGGAGCAGTATATTATGCAGCAATTTTTTATTTGGCTCAGTGCAGCACAATATACTGCTCCAGAAGAGCCAAAAACCTCTCTGTGGTGCCCAGTAATGTCATTATAGAGCCCACAGTAATGCCCCCTTCCCCTAGTAATGTCACTATAGAGCCCCCAGTAATGCCCCCTTCACCCAGTAATGTTACTATAGAGCCCCCAGTAATTTCCACTCTGCCCCCACTAATGTTACTATAGAGCCCCCAGTAATTTCCACTCTGCCCCCAGTAATGTTACTATAGAGCCCCCAGTAATGCCCCCTCCCCAGTAATGTCACTATAGAGCCCCCAGTAATGCCCCCCTGCTCCCAGTAATGTCCTTATAGCTCCCCCAGTAATGTCCGCCCCTGCCCCAGTAATGTACAGTGGTCACCTTAATGTGCCCTGCCCCCAAACCCCCTTATTGTCAAATGGCTGGCAAAAAAAAACAAAAAAAAACAAACTTACCTGAGTGTGCATACATGCAGCAACCTCTTCTGGCCTGTGTCCTGGAGCAAGTGGGGTAGGGAGGATGACACCACAGCGTCAGTCGTGCTGGGAGTGGGAGGAGCCACAGGTCCTTTGACATCCGGAGGGCAGAATAGTGATCTCTCCTGCTGTCCGGTGTCAAAGGTACAGGGGCGGGCACATTATAAGAGGCAGGGGCAGACACAATGGGGCATGATAAGATTACAGCAGGGCCAGCGGCGGCCGCAGCCCTCAGTACAATACACATTGTGGCCACCAGCAGCCCTGCTACGATCTCATTATCATGACAGTGACATGATAATGAGATCGCAGCAGGGCTGCTGGTGGCCGCAATGTGTACTGTAATGTGTATTGTAGCGTGTATTGTAATGTGTATTGTAGTGAGGGCGACGGCCGCCGCTCACCCTGCTGGTGCCAGCCCACAGCCTACATTGGGGTACATTGCCAATCCGCCCCTGACTCCACACATCAGTGCTGCTATGAACTGTACTAGACACTGGCAGGCTCAAGGACTGGCCCACCTTTTGTTGTACGTACACATGCAGAGCTGGTACAGGTTTTTAGAGAGGTAGTGAAAGCTTGGGGCTCTACACCTAGGCTTGGCACAAGCCATCAGTTCTCTGAAATGTGCAGAGTCAACCACATGGAAAGGGAGGGACTGTAGTAACAGCAACTTGGCCAGGAGCAGGTTTAGCTTCTGCACTGTTGGATAAGTGCATAAATACTGTTGTCTCTTTGCAATTGCCTCAGTGATCGATTGCTGGCGAAACGCGTGCAAAGAGGAGGAGCATCAGGACCAGTAGACAATGGGAAGGAAACACACCTCCCTTCTGCTGAGGTGGTGGAGCCCTGACTGCTGGAGAAGGGGTAGAGTCCGCTGGGAGATGCGTCAGACTGTGCCACTACATTAGCATCGGTTTTCCCAGGCCACTGTATGGTGACGCTCCATGTGTTGACGCAGGGCCGTGGTGCCAACTTTGGCACCCTGGCCACACTTCACCTTCTGCCCACAGATCCTACATATGGCCACGCTGACATTCTCTGGCGACTTGATGCAAAATTCCCACACTAGCAAAAATGGCATTTTACCCCCACCACTGCATGATGATTGCCTGCCTCTGCCTCTATGAAGCCGTGCACTGCTGTTGTTTCAGACAGGTATGCTCCTGAGAAGCAGATGGTCCACCCCAGGCACCTTTGGCTCCATACCTAACACTGCTGCCACCCTGCTGGCTCAGCAGAATGCTGCCACCCTGCTGCTGTCTCATGGGCAAGCTGCCACCCTCGCCCCCTGATGATGATGATGATGAAGCCCCCACTTCACCCGGCTTGCACGTGCGATCAGCTACATCATCATCCACTACTGCCTGCTTGTCACTTATGTCATCCTCACCAGTCCATTGGCCATGTCCTTGACCACTTGCAATACCTGCTCCCACACGACTCTCATTGTTGCTACTTGCACGCTTACAGGATGAAAAAGTGAACCTCTTCTTAATCTGGGCTGTACAGTAGCTGCTGACTGTCACGGTGCGTTTCACCGTGACAGTTTTGCAGTGTAGGCTGGCTGCATGCTGTCTTGCGTACTGGCTGCAGGCCGAAACCTGTGTATGTTGGTTGCTTGGAATGGCGTGCTGACTGCGGTATTCCCCGTGTCCGTATCGCTGTGTAGTTCTTGTCACTGTTTCCATACTGGCTGGCTGCAGGCTCCTTCGCCTACTGGCTGCAGGCTGGCACCTGTGTATGCTGGTTGCTTGGGACTGCATGCTGGTTGTCATGCAGTGTGTGAACTGTGGCTTGTGTTTGTGGCTTCTGTGTCTGCATGGGATGTGGATGTATTCTGTTTGTGTCACGGGTTGATTGTGCCCTGGCGTACTGGCTGTGGGTTACTTCGCGTATACTGCAGCCTGTGAGTTTCCCTTCTGTGTTCATGCAGGCTCCCCTCCCTGTTTGGTTCTGATGGGGTTAACATCCCCTGGTCTGTTGCTGGGTGTGGCTTATCAGGTATCCTCTTATATAGCTATAGCTATCCTTGAGCTGTGGGGCTTGTGGTCAGTCTTTCTTCTGCCTTGCTGGGTGTTGCACCTTGCTGCTCAACCAGGAGTGCAGTCTGTCTTGTGCCTTGCTGGGTGTAGCCCCTTGCTGCTGAACCAGGGGGGTTTGCCATCTGCCCTTCTATGTGGTGTCACCTGGTAAAGTGTTATTGTTGTTATTCGGTACCTGTCCTGTGATGATGTTATTCCCTTGCCTGATATTCTGTACCTGTTCTGTGTCTGGGTCCACTCTGTTCCATGTTTAGTCTAGCAGTGCTAGACTAAATAGCCTAGCGTCTGATAGCCTAGCAGTTCTCTAATTGCGTCTGATAGCCTGGCAGTGCTAAACTGCTTCTGATCTTGTCCTATGTCCTGCCTGGCAGTGCTTACTGCTTCTGATCCTTGTCTGTTCCTAGTCTGTGATGCAGTGCCTTACTGCTTTTGTTCCTGTGTTTGTCCTGCCTTTGTGAGAGGGTACCTGGGTTCTCCGGAGGGAGGATCTCTTGTCTGTGTGCAGCTCTGTCTGAGAACGCCATGCTTCCATTCCGCTTGGGGTCTAGGCATCTGCTTCTGTGCTGGTTCCCGTTTGTCTCGTCATCTGATCCATGTCCTGTGTTTGGTTGGGTTCCAGTTCTGTTGTCTGTTTCCGCTGGTGCTTGCACCAGTGTGATTCTCTGCAGGTAGCGGCCAAGTGTACTGGGACCTTCCGGGAGGTGCGAGCAGTAAGCTCTTGGCCCAGTTCATCCCCACCACTGTGAAGAACGGGGCTCACTGGCCCTTCGCCCTCTGGGTTTTTCCTCTGGTCTGCCGATTCACTTGGTTCTGTGATAGAGCAACCACTATTGCCTAACCCGCTGTACTGTCAAGTTCTTACACAGTAAGACGCTGACAGGTTGCCTAGGAGACTCTGTAGGCCTGCAGGCTGGATCTCGTAGGCTTCCGTACATGGCAGGCTCCAATGCCTATGTAAGGCATTGGAGCTGTCATGGCAACCATCGGCCCCCAGCACTGCGTCAGAGGGAGCTCCTTCCCTCTGCAGACCCCACACATGCCGTGGTCAGCCTTGACCGCGGCGTGTGAAGGGTTAATCCGCCGGCATCACGGCACACAGCAATGCCGGCGGATGCAGCAGGGGCCTGGCTATTGGCAACAGCTGGGTCCGTGCTGCTGATCGGGGCGGGGACAGCTACTGCACCCGCCCGATCCCATCACGTATATGCACTTGAGGATGCTGGATTCTGGAGAAAGCATGTTATAGAGCAGAAGAAGATGAGCAGATTGATAGAGTTTTGTGGGAAAAAGATTCAGTAAAATGTGTAATTTATACATTTACTAGCTGAAGGACCCGGCTTCGCCCGGGTATATTTAATTTATTTCATTTACTGTTTGTGTGTGTGTCGTTAAAAGATATCAAGAGTGACCTCTACAGTGCCCGCCCCTTTAACAGTGACCTCTACAGCAGCCCGCCCCTTTAACAGTGACCTCTACAGCGGACAGCACCTTTAACAGTTACCTCTACAGTGGCCAGCCCCTTTAACAGTTACCTCTTCAGCGGCCCGCCCCTTTAACAGTGACCTCTACAGCGGCCAGCCCCTTTAACAGTGACCTCTACAGCAGCCAGCCCCTTTAACAGTGACCTCTACAGCAGCCCGCCCCTTTAACAGTGACCTCTACAGCAGACCACCCCATTAACAGTGACCTCTACAGCAGCCCACCCCTTTAACAGTGACCTCTACAGCTGCCCACCCCTTTAACAGTGACCTCTACAGCAGACCGCCTCTTTAACAGTGAGCTCTACAGCTGCCCGCCCCTTTAACAGTGACCTATACAGCTGCCCGCCCCTTTAACAGTGACCTCTACAGCTGCCCGCCCCTTTAACAGTGACCTCTACAGCAGCCCGCCCCTTTAACAGTGACCTCTACAGCAGCCCACCCCTTTAACTGTGACCTCCACAGCAGCTAGAGTGGCCACTGTCTTCACCCCAGAAAGCCAGACCTCACCGGCCATTCCCCCAAACGTGAAACAGCATCCACCTGGCTCCATGAAGACACGGAGGAGAAGCTGTCTGAGTGTGAGCTACTGAAAGGGTGGATATCCCTGTGTCTGTCCAGGCACTGCATCAGACGGAGAACAGGTAGCCAGAAAACTGGACTGTCCAGCCTAAAGCCGGACATCTGGCCACCCTAAAATCAGCCTGCCTCTAGGGTGGCCAGAGGTCTTGTTTTAGGCTGGATAGTCTGGCTTTCAGACTCCCTGTCCTCTGTCATGTGCAGGGCCTGGATGGACACAGGGATGTCCTTTTGAACAGCTCACTCTCAGCAGCAGCACTGTGTAGTCTGAGCAATGAGCTGCAGGGAGAAAGTCACCCTCCCCCCACCCCTGCAGCTGAAAGAAGGTGATTTTTACCTATATTTTTAATCCCGGTCAAATGCGGCATGGAAGGGGCGTGGCCTGACTGAGTCACGGGCGTGACTTAGTGGGATCTGGGGGTGGGGCTTTTAAGTTCTTCTTTTGACGGTGGCCTGAATTACAGGTCGATACCATAGTAATTTAGGAGGAAGGTGGGTAGCAGTGGAAGAATACATCTTTTATTACTACTGAACAGTAAATATGTGAAATTTACATTATATGAGGTAATGATTGATGATGAATTAGTCTAAAACATAAGTTATATTTATGGTAATCGAAATACCCCTTTACCATTGTCATCCACAGTGCTCTGCCTCTTTAATGCAGACCTACAGCAGTGAACTGGCTAGGTTGTCATAAAAACCTGGTGTGTGGAGACTGCCTGTGAGCTTCTATTGGCTGATAAGGGTCATGTGACCAGACTACTATTGGCTAATGCATTTTTTGGGAATATTTCAGGAACGGTACGTCCTGGAGAGCTGAAAACTGTCCTAAAACCTTCCCGGACACCTGATGTACATGTGTAAGCCAAATTTTGTGATTGTAGCTGCAGTGGTGCAGATTCCTTTAGCAGACATACACACACACACATACACTCAGCTTTATATATTAGATATCTCTGTTTTTTCTAAAAGCTGTATTAGACTGTATCAGCCATATCATCACGGAGCGTTCGTGTAATACTGCAGTTGATTACGCTTGTTCATGGGGCAATCCAGATTTTTAAACAGGCTTAAAAATAATTGCTGGCGGCAGATCGTGCTGGCAAACAAGTCTGTATGGGGACAAGAGATGGCATTATCGATGGCTCCTCCCCATACTGTGGAGGAGATTGCTGCATGTAATAGCAGCGGTGTCCTCCTCTAACGAGCAGGCGATTACTGGAAAGAATGCTCCCAACATCTGCAGACTCCCAAGGAGATATTTTATCTCCCAAGTCCTGAGTCAGGCCTCTCACCCAGTTAAGGCCCCTTTCACACAAGTCAGTTTTCCGCGCGGGTGCAATGCGTGACGTGAACGCATAGCACCTGCACTGAATCCTGACCCATTTATTTCAATGGGTCTGTGTACATGAGTGTTTTTTTCACGCTTCACTTCTGCGTTGCGTGAAAAACGCAGCATGTTCTATATTCTGTGTTTTTCACGCAGCCCTGGCCCCATAGAAGTGAATGGGGCTGCGTGAAAAACGCATTGCATCCTGAAGCAAGTGCGGATGCATTTGCATTTGCGTTGTTCACTGATGGTTACTAAGAGATGTTGTTTGTAAACCTTCAGTTTTTTATCACGCGCGTGAAAAACGCATCAAAGCGCATTGCACCCGCGTAGAAAAAACTGAACAACTGAACGCAATCGCAGACAAAACTGACTGAACTTGCTTGCAAAATGGTGCAAGTTTTCCTGAATGCACCCTGAACGCATCCGGACCTAATCCGTCACGCTCGTGTGAAAGGGGCCTTAAGCCAGTACTCTCTGCTCTGCACTGATGAGGAGCAATCACCCCGAAACAGCTGTCTGCAGATGATGTGCTGGCTTATTTAATATCCAAGTCATGTCTCAAGGTCTATTTAAAGGGTCAAACATTGACTTTTAGGATAGCTGCCTTACATCTGGTGGCATTAGAGGCAGAGCTTGTTAAGAGCTCATTTGCATCCCTTTCTTCTGTAAAATCTTTTGATGTAATACAGCCCTAACTTCATTGTTCACAGAGGAGCTGCTATCAGCAACTATCTCTGTATACACACTTAGGGCTCATGCACATAAGCATATTTACTTTGTGGTCCGCAAAATCTAGATCCGCAAAAAATACAGATGACGTACTTGTGACATCCGTATTGCATTCGTTTTTTTGCGGATCCATTGTAACAATACCTATCCTTGTCCGCAAAATGGACAAGAAAAGGACATGTTCTATCTTTTTTGCAGAACAGCCATGCGGAAACGGAATGCATATGGAGTCATTTCTGTTTTTTGCAGACCCATTGAGGTGAATGATTCCGCATATGGGCTGCAAAAAAAACTGGAACAGACACGGGAAAAAAATCGGTATTAGACTTACCGGTAATTTTGTTTCCATGAATTCACCATGACAGCATACATACGGAGATTGACCCCTGACCTCTGTAGGGGCAGGAACAGAGAAAGGTTAAATTGCCCTCTCCCACCACCATTCCCCAGTGTTTCTAAATTATTAAAGAGCTAGTGACAAATTACTGTATCTTAAAGGGAACCTGTCAGCTCTGAAACACCCCCTGAACTACAGTAAGCGGTGTATAGTGTAAGTGATGCTGAATCCAAATATGTAAGTTTTATCTTCATACTTACTTCCATTCTGACGCTGTGCTCCCACAAACCAGCAGTAAAATGCATTGAGAAGACTCTTCTTTGAGTCCTCTCCATTATGTGAGTGAGCACCGGAGTCCACTGAGTGCATTTTACTGCTGGTTTGTCAGAGCACAGAGTCAGAATGCAAGTGAGTATGAAGAAAAAATTACATAACCGGACTTGACGGCACTTACACTATACAGCGCTTACTCTAGTTTGGAGGATGTTTCAGAGCTGACAGATTCCCTTTAAAGGGGTTCTGCAGTTCGTTTTTCTTTACTTAGCTACTTTTTTCTTGCCATAATACAAATTCTAACAGTCTATTCAGTAGGACTATCAGCTGTGTATCCACCTGACTTCTGCTCAACACAACTCATGGTCCCAACCCCATTTATAAGGCAAGAAATCCCACTTATTAAACCTGACAGGGCACACCTGTGAAGTGAAAACCATTTCAGGTGACTACCTCTTGAAGCTCCATCAAGAGAATGCCAAGAGTGTGCAAAGCAGTAATCAAAGCAAAAGGTGGCTACTTTGAAGAACCTAGAATATAAGACATATTTTCAGTTGTTTCACACTTTTTTTTAAGTATATAATTCCATATGTGTTAATTCATAGTTTTGATGCCTTCAGTGTGAATCTACAATTTTCATAGTCATGAAAATACAGAAAACTCTTTGAATGAGAAGGTGTGTCCACACTTTTGGTCTGTACTGTATATATATATATATATATATATATATATATATATTGAGAGTGAGAGATAAATAGATAAAAAAATAAATAGATAACAAGTTGTATTGATCACCTATATCACTATTAGTGATGAGCGAAGTTCTAAAAAATTATTTGGCTGCTTCGTCAAATTTCACAAAGAAATTCGATTAGTTACGAATTACTTCACTATGAATCGCATTTCCTTGTATGTACCGTGTTTCCCCGAAAATAAGACAGTGTCTTATTATTTTTTTTCCTCCGAAAAAAGCGGTAGGGCTTATTATCAGGGTAGGTCTTATTTTGCCTCAATGAACAACTACTGTATCACACATTTATGTTTGAACAAAAAATCAGCATTTATTCAAATACAGTATAAACGGAAATTCTGGAAAATCAGTATAACCCTGCCTGTAGGTTGTACAGTAGGAGACTGGGCTGGGACAGTGGGTCAGGTAGCTTGCAGTATCAGTACAAATGTCACTTCTTAATCCTCCACTTCTCACTCGATGCTGCACACTGCCAGAGAGGAGCCTCTGAAGAAAGCAGGGGGCGGAGCTACGGTAGCTGCAGGCATCATTTGAACACACTCTGCAGAGGCTATGCACAGCGCTGGAGAAGTCACAGCGGCACAGGGACAGGTGCCGCCCCGCTCATCGCAGTGGACAGACAGCAAGGTAGGCGGGCAGCGCGGGAAGGCATACGTGCGGGTGCAGGAGCACAGTAATGAATGTTGCCGCCGGCCCGCTGCTGCCCGGTCTAGGCTGACAAGACAACATGTCAGCGCTTCACATCAGCGCTACACATCAGTGCTTCACATCAGCGCTACACATTTGCGCCCTGCCCCCCTTTCCCCCAGATGGAGCCACCAGCAAAGAGGCCTTGACTGGCCAATACCATAACTTTCAGGGTAGTGGAGTCCCCCATCACTGCCCCCAGCCTGTAACATGATTCTCAGTGATCGTGACGTCACTGACGTCACATCACATACCGTACAATAGACTTAATGTAGATAGGTCTTATTTTTGGAGTAGGGCTTATATTTTAAGCCTGCTCCAAAAAAAAGGCAAAATAGCAGTAGGTCTTACTTTCGGGGTAGGTCTTATTTTCGGGGAAACACGGTAGTGGGCACAATGACTTTGATCACTATCACTATCATTCACATAGTTAAAGGGGTTCTGTAGTTCTTTAAAACTGATGATTTATCCTCTGGATAGATCATCTGCCTCTGATCGGCGGGGGTCCCAGGTGTCGGCGCTGCGGCGCTGCAGGAGCGCCGCGGCCTTCTCTCTGTTTACCGCAGGTCCAGTGACGTCACGACTAGTATCACTGGCCTGGGCGGGGCTAAGCTCTGTTCACATGAATGGAGCTTAGTCCTGCCCAGGCCAGTGATAGTAGTCGTGATGTCACTGGGCCTAAGGAAAACACAGAGAAGGCCGCGGCGCTCCTGGAGCGCCGCTGCCTTCTCAAACAGCTGATCGGCAGGGGTCCTGGGTGTCGGACCCCCGCCGATCAGATGCTGATGATCTATCCAGAGGATAGATCATCAGTTTTAATCAACTGCAGAACCCCTTTAAGTTTAATACTTTTTTTTGCGTATTTCTTTGTACCGAAAGGAGATGAATCAATCTGGCCATCTAATGAAATTTGGGAAGGGTTTAACATGCCATGAAGGTGGATTCATGGTACCAGAATTACCGGTAAGTCTAAATACGATTTTCCATATAATCACTGTGATGGCATACATATGGAGACCTAACAGATTACCAATTAAGGGGGAGCTTCCGTCCATAAGATAGGTCCGTAGTACTCGATAAGTCTAACCTATAGTGTTTTATAAAGGTATGCATATTGGACCAGGTTACATATTTGCATATCTGTTCCAATGAAGCTTTTTCTACTTATGAAGAAAAAGACATGGCCCTGGTGAAATGGGCCTTGATATTTTCTGGGCATACTAGACCCTAGGACTCATAGAAGAAGGTAATTGTATTTCTTATCCACCTGCCTATGGAAGATTTGGACACTTTTTCACCTCTATTCTTGCCTGCAAAATGAACTAAGAGATTGTCCACAATCTCAACACAGCTCTCCTAACATCTAAGGAATGAAACTCATTCTTTCTTAGGGCCCGTTCACTTCAATGAGAGCGGGCAGCCGCGACTCCGTGCCGCAGCTCTGCAAAAAAAAATAGAACACAGTAGCGGACAAGAATAGGCATTTTGAATGGGGTGCCGGGTGGTGTGTTCTGCAAATTGCGGAACACACACTGGTCAGCATCCATGGTATTGCAGATCCGCATTTTTGTGGATCCACAATACCATGGCCGTCTGAACGGCCCCTTACTCTTGGGGTAACTACAAAAGAAAGGAAGGATAATTTCCTGATTCCAGTGGAAGTCTGTCACCATGTTACTTAGGAATCCCTGGTCTAGTGTGAGGACTATTCTGTCTTCAGAAATTGTTAGGTAAGGTTCCCTAATGGAAATAGCCTGGATCTCGCCTAGCCTCTTTGCTAAAGTAAGGCTTCATTGACACGTTCGTATTTTTGTTTTCCAGATTTTCATTCTGTTTTTTGCAGGACTGTGTTTCTGCAAAAACCTTCAGTTTTTTACTAATTGTACACCCACATCCGTTCCGTTTTTCTGCAAAAAAAAAAAGGAAGGAGGAATATATGTTGGTAGGGTATTTCTTTCTATTTCCTGGAAACGGATGATATGCGGATGACATATTGATGCATTCCGCATATCATCCGCATTTTTTGCGGACCCATTGACTATAATGGGACCACGGACCACATATGCAGACAAAAGTAGGACGAGCTCTATCTTATTTGCGGATCTGCATAATGGAACGGAACAATGGATGCATTTTTTGTGGAGCCATTAAAATGAATGGGAGTTATTCTGATTGCCTGACTGGAGTCGGGAAGGAATTTTTCCCCCTAAAGTGAGGAAAATTGGCTTCTACCTCACAGGGTTTTTTTTGCCTTCCTCTGGATCAACTTGTAGGAAAACAGGCCGAACTGGATGGACAGATGTCTTTTTTCAGCCTTACAAACTATGTTACTATGTTACATTAATTTGCGGAACGGATGCGGATTAAAACATACGGACGTATGAATGGACCCTAATTGCTATAAAGAAGGCGGGTTTAAAGGGATTCTTTCACCTGTTTTTCACCAATATAACTAACAGCAGACACAGAAGATTGCAGACACATCCCAGACATTCCTGTGTGCACTTTGTGTCTGTATTACATGTCTAGGAAAAGCACTTTTATTCTGCAGGAAAACAGCTCCCAAGTGCCCAAAGCAAACCAGACTGAAGAGACTGTCTTCAAGAAGGTCAGGTCAGTTGTCCAAATTAAAAGAACGGTTGTGCACATGGTAAGATCTCAAGACGGACACAAATGTCAGTTTGGAGTCTCCCAACACGTTCAGGCGCTGAGGTGATCTGGGCTGCTCCGTTTATTACAAAAGCATATACACACAGTAGAAAAGGTGGGGGCCTCGTTCACAGAGTTTCCCCAGCAAGCTGATAAGCATTAAACACATATTCTTTTGTTCTTCTTGTCTTGGTTACTCCACCGCAGCATCCCGGACAGGTGGGGGGAGTGGAATCTGTATCAGGATGTACTGGACACAGCTGCATAAGCATTTTGCAAAGCTGAGATATTTTTGTAAGGCTAAATAGCATTGAATACATGTATATACAAATGACCTCACACTGTGAGGGGAAAATTCAGTATTTCTGCTGGTCTACCTTCACAGTCCCCCCTAAAGACTGAATTTTCCCTAATCTTTGATTTTCTAATTGTCAAGAGTGTCTAGACGGACATGGGGGAAAAGGTAGTCTTCACCAAGGCTGAAACCCAACAGGCACCCCCCTGTGTACTTGGGCTTATCCTAATCATTTGACAGAAACCTACTTGTGGACCATTGAATTTCTAAAAAACAAAAACTGTGTGTTGGACTAACAAGAAGTGTCTCTCTGTGGTCGTCTTCTCTTCGATCTTCTTGGATAATAACAAAAGTCTCTGGTGCAAAGTCAATTGTCCATCACTTGATGCTTGTTATTATAAAGTTCAGTCTATGACCCCTCCCTATGTATGTGAAGGGGTAGCAGGTGTAGATGTCAGTGCAGATGTTAGAGCCTCTTATCAGTGGGTGATTGACAGTCCATTACCTTGTCTGTGGGAGGAGCTTTGACACAAGGACCTCCCACACTCACTGGTCTGCAGATCATTGCATCAGCTCTGCTAGTTGGTCAGGAAGTCTTAGGCACATAGATTACCGTTAAGGTCCACCCCTGGACAGCTGTAGTACGAACAGCAAGGCCTTGTTCAGCATGGCAGACCCGTGGTCGAAGCCGTTTCTTGTTGGGTGACAGGTTACTGACAACTGTGTCTTACCACACCTTGTAGACTTGACGTAGCAGCTCCTGGACTTTTCCCGAGGTTGTCAGTCCCAGCTCTTTTTAGCTGCACACAGGAAAGATGCACCGGAACAGTTCCACACAATCAAAAAGTCAACTCAAAAAACTCAGTTCATGTTAGAATAAGCCGTTGCTGAGGTTTCCTCTCCATCATTGATCAAATAAACAAATGTGCTTAGAACTTTTGTCGGTCCAACACTGTATGTAAATAACACTTACCAATGAGACCAAAGAGGTCTTCTGTCAAACCAAAATAAACTTGTGAAACTCTAAACCTGATCTAATTAAAGGATACTTCAAAACAAACTTTAATAATATTTTGACAAATGATCCTGCATATTTCAATACATTAATCAATAGCAATGCATGGGTATCTTTGTAATGTAAAACCTTTTAAACCAAATAAAACACACCATTAATTTTTTTTTTTTCATAACCAACCTTGAGATACCAAACGATGTTTGATGTTTACTAAATGTGTGATATTGTGTATTCTGCACATTTTGTAGAAGTACCCAGCTTTTCTGGATGTGGAAATGAACGGACCCTTTTTTTTTTTTTTCTTTGAATGAACAGAGTACTCGTCTTTTACGGGGGTGTCTTGTACCTAGGAGATGGGCTCAAGGGCTGTCTTTGTATCTGTGACGTCCACCCTGTCCTCCTCCCTCCCCTCTGAGTCAGCTAAGTCCACCCCTTCCAGTCGGACGGTGTGATCCTCCCTCTTTCAGTCAGTCTCGTCTCAGTTGTCCATGAGGACAGATCTCTGATGCACATTTAACATATAACAAGTCAACAGAATACAAACATTGAAACAAACAGATCTGACAATACAGACATGAACACATGAAGGGCCCATAGGAAACGTTTCATTGCCTTGATTTCAAAAATAAAATGTAGAGTTTGATCAAAACATTTGGTACCAATAAAAACACAAAATATCCCAAGGAAAAAATAAAAATCCCCAATGCGCATATAAAGAAAAAAAAACAAATGTCGTACGCCATACACATTCACATTGTCATTCCTTCATTTTCTGCTGCATATCCACACACAACTCACACACAGCTTTGCTGAGCATCCATCAGTCTTCACAACTTCAAACACATTCAACACAACAGCTGCATTCATTCACATTCCACTGAATGAGCCAACTCTCAGCTACACAGCTTTCCTGGATACAGATACACACAGAAGACCATCCTGTATGGGGGGGTTGAAAGAAGCATTAAGTGAGTCAATTGCTGGCACATAATACCATTGTATTCGGTTGTTCACTCCTACAACACATCGTTATTGTAAAAACACACAAGCACACCGCAGTGTACACAAACTATTGTCTCGGCGCGTGGACATTTACAAGCTGCTAGGAAGAGAAAAAGGAAAGTTATTAATTTATCTTTACTCTTCTGTGTCACATATACAGCCAATCTACAGCAACAAAAAGGAACATTTCTATATCTTAAGTCACTTTCACACTATTGTCTACTCCTCACTCCACGGGGGGAGTGAATTCCTGAGGATGGGGTTTCAACATGAGCTGAAGACATGGTAGCATTATCATAATCATAAATTCCAAAGGAGGGGGAAATTGTAACTAAAAACTGAAGAAGATCTTTTTTTTTCTTTTCTCCCATTGTCTCACTTTAGGAGCCAAATCCGCCATTTTGCAATGGAAATATTTTTCTCAACCTACTACAACTTTCTATAAGTCACTTACATAAACCATATCAACCATTTTTCCTGCACCAGCCTATTACCCTTCTAACCAACTTCTCTTTCCCTTCAATACACTTTCCACAGTTCATCTTTTTTTTTTTTTTTCTGATTTGAAGCAGTTCTATAGAAGGCTCTTGCTACATCGATCAAACCTTCACTGGGCTGTAATCTGCCTCCTGGAGGCATCCCAATTATCTTAAGCAAGTTCTTCACATCCTTTACATATCTTTTGCCTTCTTTTTGTTCCACTAGACTGACAGCGCTAGAAGCTCCAACGGCCTCTATCGATCCAAGCCCCTTATCTCTCACCAGGAAGGGAGGGAAGCTATTAAAGGTTCCTGGCCATATAGATACTCGTTATATACTCGTAAATTACAGCCTCACCGTCTTCGATCCTGGGGAGATTCGCTCAATGGGCGTGATAAGCACCGCTCAGCGCGTCCTACCGTGACCACTCTGTCACTCACTACACTGTCCCTATCACTTAGCTATGTCTGATAACTCTCGGGCTAGTCCCTATTGAGGTTATCACAGAACTGTCAGTCTGGGTCCCTATGCAACCGACCTCAGTCCTCTCAGTGACCTTCTATGTGCGTTATCTAGGTTCGAGCCCTCAGCGGAGACCACCAGTCAGTCCGGTCACTTTGGACTCATCCACAACACCCGTAAGTCTAGTCTCCTCTGCCCCACATCTCTCGAATCACAGGCAAATTATCACATACAATGTATATGAAACTTACCATGATCGTGGAGGTTGATCAGGCCTCGATTTCGAGAGATGGGGGTTCAGAGATGTCGACCACCTTCGGATATTGGGGTACAGGTGCTCCTTTTGAGGGCCCCACGACTTTGGGCGCCAACTGTTAAGGAAGACATAATCTGTCTTCAAGAAGGTCAGGTCAGTTGTCCAAATTAAAAGAACGGTTGTGCACATGGTAAGATCTCAAGACGGACACAAATGTCAGTTTGGAGTCTCCCAACACGTTCAGGCGCTGAGGTGATCTGGGCTGCTCCGTTTATTACAAAAGCATATACACACAGTAGAAAAGGTGGGGGCCTCGTTCACAGAGTTTCCCCAGCAAGCTGATAAGCATTAAACACATATTCTTTTGTTCTTCTTGTCTTGGTTACTCCACCGCAGCATCCCGGACAGGTGGGGGGAGTGGAATCTGTATCAGGATGTACTGGACACAGCTGCATAAGCATTTTGCAAAGCTGAGATATTTTTGTAAGGCTAAATAGCATTGAATACATGTATATACAAATGACATCACACTGTGAGGGGAAAATTCTGTATTTCTGCTGGTCTACCTTCACAATATCTTCGGATTGGTAGCATATAGAAAAATGGTTCTGACCTTCTTTGAAAGCATTCCAAGCTTTCAAATGATACTAAATTCACAGCATTATATCCAGTATATGAGAAGATATAGCTGTTAGAAATCGAGTAGGGAGAGAAAGCTGTTTTTAGTTTCACTTTCAGCTGGGCTTGAGCTGTTTTCCTACAGAATAAAAGTGCTTTTCCTGGACATATAATACAGATAAAAAGTGCACTCAGGTATGTCTGGGATGTGTTTGCAATCTTCTGTGGGGCAGTACTGTTAGTTATATAGGTGAAAAACAGGTGAAAGACTCACTTTAAAGGAAAGAAGTTGATAGAGTAATCGGTTCAAATGGTCCTCTTGTGAGATCATTAAGAACATTGTTTAGGTCCCATGTCGGAGTTCAGGATCTCAATAAAATCAAACAATGCAGAGGGTGTATCAAAGAATGCAGATAGCTGAAACCTGAAACTTCAAAGTAGATGGTCTGTGACCTAAGTCCAAACCTTGCTGTACAATTCTAATATCTTTTGAATTCTCATGGTTACAGATTGAGCTGAGATTTATCCTGGAGTGGTCCTGGTAAGTTTCTCATATGTAGTGGAGATTCCCTGCAAACTATCAATGTATATTTCAGGGTGTGTCACTATGAAAAGTGCTGGTTCTGCCATTACAAGCACTGTTATTACCTTCAGGCCTGCAGCAGTGTCTCCATCTCAGGAGCCATTTTGGAGAAGAAGTATACAGGTGCAGCTGAGCTAAACGTGATGGGTAACATGTTAAGTAAAAAATGGCACAAGAGGTTAACTAACTCTCTCAATGTATTTCAATAGTTTGTCACAAAAATGTATGAGAACTCTGTGCCATGTGTTATCAGTGTCATTTTTAGCTCTGCTACATCTGTGGCTCTGCACAGTGTGAGATCTTACTGCAGCAGCAGAATCACAGCTGCTCTAAGGATCCTGGAGTGGCTCATATGTAACTTGTATGTATGTGTGAAATAATGTTACAAGTACAGAATTCTACAAAGAATCCCATAAAGCTAATGTTAGTATCTGCACCAACTGTGGACAATGTAGGAGATGTCTGCACCAACTGTGGACTATGTAGCAGATGTCTGCACCATTGCCTCCCAGCTGAAGGTCTCCAGTGCAGACGTGGTGCAGAGGTTGTTCAATGATTTACCTCTCAGCGGTCAGAAGCTTTCACTTTCTGCTCATATATCTATAAGTCATTACTTATCTACAACTCCTTTCACCTTATCTCCAGCCTCATTTCATCTGGATGTGGACTCTATCAGGAGGATTCTGAAGATCTTTGTTTCATGATGGCACACATTCATTTTCCTTCATTATTTAAAGCTGTGCAAGCTCACCTTTGAAATGTTTGCACCTAGAGGAGTTAAGCCCAAAATGGATGAGAAACAAATCAAACTCTAGGATATTTCCTGATGATCCTATATTAAAGGCATGTATGGCAGGAGTGTGGCCCCAGCCAGACAGGTAACGTTATATGGGAGCTAGATTACAGCGGGATGTTACAGATCCTGCAGTCTCAGCTCAGCGGGATAACCTCCCTAAGGTAATACCCCAGGGGCCCACCTGGCTGGGAAGACTTTTTTTCTGGCAGTCAGTTATTCCCTGTCAGGGAACTTCTAGTTCGAAAGATTGTTTCCTGCTGAAACATAGTAATTCCTTGTCTATGGTGGAGTGCAAAGCTTTTTTGGCTTCAGTTTCCTAGTGACATAGGGATTGCTTCCCCAATAAGTCTCACTTAGTCAGTAAGATTGGGGGTCCATTCACAGAACCATGTTGCGGATCAATAGGACACAGATGCCGCTGTGTGCATTCTGCATTTGCAGTTCAGAACATCCTGCCCTATGATGGTAATCCCATTTTTGTCCGTAATATGGAAAGGAGTGGGACATTTTCTTTCTCCCGTGGAATGATGTGCAGATGTGGACCACACGTGTCTGTCTGTGTCTCTCAGTCCTATTAAATAATGGGTCCACATTAGATCTGCAAATTGCGGGACGTGTTGGAATGAAAAAATACTTTCGTGTGAATGGTCCCTGAATGTGACTCCTAGTTCATGTGGTCCCCATAGACACTCTGTGCAGAGGCACATTCTGTTAGTGCCATTTGTTTCTCACCAAATTAATTCTATTTAGAATTGATCATTGTTACAGAGGGGTCTCCTTTCCACAATATTCCTCTAGGTCTAGTTTCATTCTTGTCATTTTCATTCCAAAGATCACCTAAGAGGGCTCAGAAGGGATGGATAGAAAGAGTATTTCTAAGTTTCAGGCTCTCCAAGCACTAGAAAGTAGAATTTGAAACAGGGGAACATCAAATTTAGCACTCCAGGCCTCCAGTGGGAGCAAAATTACAAAACCTTTTCTCAAATTGTGCAAGTATTACATCAGACATCTGGATAGAATCTTGTACCCAGGTTTCTCCGTCAGGTTAAGAAATTGCCACCCAAGCCAAATAAGTCAACCCTTCATAAAGCCTCATATGGTGGTTGTTTCAGGACTTAACAGGAAAATCTTGACCTCTTTCCTAGGAAATTTCTGGGGTCTTTTCAGGAGGGTATGCAGTGCCAAAGCCACAGGTAAGATGGAGGTTAGATCTGACGTGTCTAATCAAATACCTTCTCAGAAGAATTTAATGGTGTGAATTGTTGTTTTGTTATCAATATGCACTAGCAGGACGATTTTATGGCCAAGATCTTATATATGCTTATATGCACGTTACTGCCAACCAATCGCAGGTTCTCAGGTTGGCCATCACTCACCAGGGTTTCTCATCTTTAATTCACTGTCCTTTTGTTTATTATCATTACCTGGTGTTCTTACTAAGTTGTGGCACTAACTCAGCCTTTAGCTTCTAGGTAGACTCTAGAAACTGGTTACTTAAAGGGTTATTCCCATCTTAGACAATGGGGTCATATCGCTAGGATATGCCCCCATTGTGTGATAGGTGTGAGTCCCACCGCTGGTCTCCTTAGCAAAGCTTGTAAAAAGTGCTAATGCTCTCCCGTTTTGAAGACACGGGATCTTTAAAAGATCTCATGGATAAAAAAGTGGACACTGTCTTAAAAAATCTTGAGAAGCAGCCTCTGCCTTTTTAAACCTTATCTAGCTGCCACCTCTGTTGCCAGATCTCTTAAAATATGGCTAGAGCAATTAGAATCTCTTCTTAAAGATAATACACCATACAATTCAATAAAATACTTTTTCCCCTATTGCTTAAAGCTGTAGACTTCTAATCAGACGCCACAGCTAAATCAATGAACATATCGGCAAAAACCACAGGCCTATCTATTGCTGCTAGAAAAGCCTTATGGTTAAAATCTTTCTTGGTCAGCAGACGTCAATTCTAAGATGAAGCTTCGTAGTCTCCCTTTCCACGGTGACCTTTTGTTTGTACCTAGAAAAAAATTCTGGAAAAAGGCCTCAGATTCAAAGAAATGTTTTCCTGGGGTCTTGGGGAAAAGGAAATTTCCCTTACGGAAAACCAAAAGTGCCTTTTCGCAGTCAAAAAGAACTGATAGTAACTGATGGGAACATGCAAAAAGGTAGAGGGTTTTTATTTGCATCCAAAAATCCTGAAGCCCCTAAACAATGACATTAGAGCTCAGGTGGGAGGGAAATTAACATTCTTAGAAGACTGTGAAAAAATTACAACAAATCTGTGGGTCCTAAACATTTGTCTAAAACGGTTACAATATCAATTTCCGGTTCCCCCCTCCTCTAAAAAATTTTCAAAATTAAAATATTTTTCGCTTTATAAGACGCACCCCAGATTTTAGAGTAGAAAAATAAGAAAAAAATATTTTTCATCAGACCTCATATCAGATCCCTCATAAATTTCAGGACATCACATCAAACCCCCATATCAGCCCTCCATGTCAGACCCCCATCAGATCAGCCCTTTCAGACCCCCATCAAACCTCAGATCAGCCCACTCAGCCCCCATCAGACCTCAAATCAGCCCCCATCAGACCTCAGATCAGCCCACTCAGCACCTATCAGACCTCAAATCAGCCCACTCAGCACCTATCAGACCTCAAATCAGCCCACTCAGCCCCCCTATCAGCCCACTCTGCCTCCATCAGACTGCAGATCAGCCCACTGTGCCCCCATATCAGCCCACTCTGCCCTATCAGACCTCAGGTCAGCCCCCATATCAGCCCACTCTGCCCCCATCAGACCTCAGATCAGCCCATCAGCCTCCATATCAGCCCACTCTGACCCCTTTAGACCTCAGATCAGCCCACTCAGCCGCATAAGAATAAAATAAAAAACCTCTCTCACCACTCCTGTGCCGTGGCTCTGCTCCGGGTCCCGCACTCCTCTGTCTTCTCCTGCCGGTGCTGCACTGTCATCTGACTGCATGCAGCGTGAGGTCATAGTGCATGCACTACGTCCTGACGCTGTACGGGGTCAGGACAGTGCAGCGCCGGACCCGGAGCAGAGCTGTAGCGCAGGAGGGTATGTTTCCCCGCTCCCGACACCTAATACATACTAGTGAGTGCTTCTATAATGGAAGCGTTCACTAGTATTCGCTTTATAAGACGCACTGCCATTTTCCCCCTACGGTACACCTATTCAAAGGTCGACCCTTCTGCAGCAAAAACTAGAAGAAGGGATTTCAGAGCTCCTCAGTCTAGAAGCCATTGTTCCTGTTCCCGCGGGGCAGGAGGAAATAGGTTATTATTAAACCCAATGAGAAGTACCATTTAATTATAAACCTGAAATTGCTAAACAAATATATAATATACGAGAAATTCAAAATGGAGACACTAAGGTCTACCATAAATCTTCTAAAAAAAAAAAAAAGAGGACTACATGCAAAAAAGATCAAAAATTCCTGCGGTTAGCGGTTTATATCAAGGGAACTGTCAGGCACTTTCAGTTTCAGGTCTTACCCATTGGAATCACATCTGCTCCAAGAGTTTTCACCAAAGTGACGGTGGAAGTAGTCGCTTACATGAGAAGGTTAAACATAATCATAGTCCCATATCTGAACAACCTTTTGGTGATTGGAAACTTAGCAGAAATTTTAGAGAACAGTCTATTCCAAACCTGTCAGACCCTTTATCGGCTAGGGTGCATAATAAATTGGGAAAAAATCAAATCCAGCCCTGTTTCTGGGCTCCCTTCTGGATTCGGTAAAACAAAAGACCTTTCTTTCTCCTCAGTAAGCCTCTATGATCATGGACATTGTCAAACTTTCTGGGTCCCCCGATCTGTACAATTCGGGAAGCCATGAAACTTCTAGGTACCCTAACGGCCTGTATTCCGACCGTGAGATGGACCAAGTTCCATTCTTGAATACACCAACTGTGGTTATAGAGAACTGGAACAAAGACCTGAATGCTTTAGAGAACATAACTGTTCTCTCTGTAACGAATCCCGCACCTTGCAGCCCACCCTGACGTCAACTACGTCAAGCTCACGAAATGCGGTTACGTCACTGGTTACAAGACATAACGTTACGCTTCCCTAGGAGCATGTAAGGTCAGCTTGGTACAGTTTACACAGACATCTCCTGTCCACGCAGGCACAGGGAGGCCCGGGAAATGAGAAGGGATGATTCAAGCTGCCTTCGGCGTAACTCCACACTCCCTCACAACCCTGACAAGCTGAGAGAGCCTTTTCACTGCCCCAGTGAAACAGAGCTTTCTCAGCCCGGTAGACTGCCACCAGTTTCTCATTTAATATAAGCCCAGTCCACTAACAGGATTATATCAGGTGAGAAACCAACCTGCAGTAGCGTAACTATGCCGAACACGGATGTGGGGATTCGTGATCGAGATACAAGAACAGCACAAGATTAAAGGGGTTCTCCGGGAATTAAGAAAATAAAAATACTTAAATATTACTGTATTATAAATATATTCCCAAATACCTTTCATTATATATAATGGCTCGTTTTGTCTATGAAGCTATCATTAGGAGAAATAAAATGGCTGCCATCCCACTAGTAAAGACAAATCTTGTCCTAATCACACAGGAGGACAAGTTACTTCACAACACTGAGGTAAAGAGCTGCGCCATCTTCCTCTCTTGTCACGGATTATGATCCTGAATACAGCTGATAAGATCTTCAGCTGATTCTCTGTAGGAATGCAGTTCATGAGGAGACATGAGGTACAGAGCAGCAGCTCTTGTATGCAGTCTCCATTACCACAGTCTGTCCTGTCCATTCCCTCTATACTTTATGTTTCCTCATGGACTCCATTCCTACAGAGATTCAGCTGAAGATCTTATCAGCTGTATTCAGGATCATAATTCCTGTCAACCAGAGCAGAGAGGAAGATGAGGCAGCTCTTTACCTCAGTGTTGTGAAGTAACTTGTCCTCCTGTGTTATTAGGACAGGTTTTGTCTTTACTAGTGGGACAGCGGCCATTTTATTTCTCCTAATGATTGCTCCAAAGACAAAATGAGTCATTATAACTAATGAAAGGTATTTGGGAATATATTTATAATAAAGTAATATTTCAGTATATTCATTTTCTTAATTCCCGGAGAACCCCTTTAACTTATACATTTAATTGTCTTAAGGGCACACTAGATATAATGCTATATACACAGAGAATAGGTACAGTGGTCTGATGTGCAAATACAGGTGGTATAATACAACAGAGTTAAACAAAGCAATAGTCAGTTACCAGGTCGATGAGTAGTCCAATGGATTATGCTTAGTCCTGGCTATAGTCACATAGGGGCAGTGATGTCAGCAGTTGGTCCACGGTCCCTCCAAACACATTACTCGATGTGACCCCCTTTCAGTGAAAGACGCTGGCCTCTGGCCCGTGTGGGCTTTTTCACCTGCAGCCAGCCACTCCCCTCCCTCCCTGAGGAGTCCACCCTCGCTTCCCAGTTCTGGTAGCCAAAAGACCTACAAAACTCATTATGACCCATAGCTCCAGACCAGAAGGTCACAGGGAGATGGTTCTGGGACCAACGGATCCGCCTGGGTTCCGGCTACAGGTGGAGACCAAACATGGCACATTTATTAGGTCCCTGCTTGGAGATCTCCATATCTCTGCTTCCTGACATGTTACTGCTAATCTATGATCATGGGCATTTCCGTCTTGGCCCGTGTCGCAAATATATAACTGGTTTATACCTGTGATGGAAGAGCAATTTATTATTCCTTATGAACTCCCAGTTCCATGATGTCTGGGATTTTAGTGATCTGGCTATCAAGCTGATGCCCCCTGCTGAGGGGCTCTTTCTGTAGGAGGACTGGGCCTCCATGCTGTCATTAGATCCTAATTCCACATTCCTCACGAATCCTCCGTGATTCATTCTCTTCTTTGGTGGCAGGACCTGAACCATCTCCAAAAGGGAGTTCCATGGGGCGCCAGGGACTTAGTGATAATCACGCAAGCTTATGGGGCTGGGGGGCGCATTACTCGCAATTCTGTTTTCAGGGACAGTGGCCAGCAGAACAGACGAATTCCTCTTCAAACCTAAGAGAATTACAGGCCCTCTGGGAGGCAATAAAGGCATTTTACTCAGATCTGTTAAGGAAGTACTTACAGAAAAGGTGAGACAACACAACTGTTATAGCCTAAACCGTCAGGTGGTACAAAAAGCAGAACTCTAAATCAGGTTGCAGAAAAAGTCTTTTTTGGGCAGAACAACATATCAGAACTCTCTCGGCCATTCATTTAAAGGGGACATTAAACATAAAAGCAGACTTCTTAAGCCGTTTTCGGTTAAACACAGGAGAATCTAGTTTAAAAATGGAAATCTTTTTGGAAATAGTGCAGAAATGGGGAAACCTCTGGTAGATCTGTTTGTTTCAAACAAAAACTCAAAATGCAAAAAAAGATAAGAGCTCACGTAATATTAAAGGGGTTTTCCGGGAGTTAACTGCTGATAACCTATCCTCAAGATAGGTCATCAGTATCTAATCGGTGGGGGTCCGGGTGTCGAGTATCTAATCGGTGGGGGTCCGGGTGTTGAGAAGGCACCGGCGCTCCTGTGAGCGCCAAGGCCTTCTGTCAGCTCACTAAGCACAGCGCCATACATTGTACAGCGGCTGTGCTTGGTATAGCGCTCAGCCCCATTCACTTACATAGTTACATAGTTGTTGAGGTTGGAAAAAGACACAAGTCCTGCTATATCCATTCCTGAATGGACATTGATCTTCCTTTTAAAAAGGGGTTGGGCCAAGGGAAATGGTGAGTAGAACAAGATTTCTATACATTGTCATAAGCCTCAATTTTATGTTGAATTAAAAAGGCATCTAAACCCTTTTTGAAGCCATCTACTGTATTTGCTGTGACCAGTTCCTGCGGCAGGCTATTCCACAGATTCACAGACCTTACTGTAAAGAATGCTTGTCGTCTCTTATGACTGAATCTTTTTTACTCTAGTCGTAGGGAGTGGCCTCTTGTTTTTTTTAGGGGGTTTAACACAGAATAGCTTCCCTTGATGTTTTTTGTATGGTCCGTTTATATATTTGTACAGGTTAATCATGTCCCCCCTTAGACGTCTTTTTTCAAGGCTAAATAAGTTCAGTTCATTTAATCTTTGCTCATAACTAAGATCTTCTAGGCCCTTTATGAGTTTAGTGGCTCTCCTCTGTACCTTTTCTAACTCCAGGGCATCCTTTTTATGGACTGGCGCCCAGAACTGAACTGCGTATTCAAGTTGAGGCCGCACCAATGCTTTGTATAGTTGCAATATTACATCCCTGTCTTGCGAGTCCATACCTCTTTTAATACAAGACAGAATTATGTTGGCCTTAGAGGCAGCTGACTGGCACTGCATGCTGTTATTTGGTCTATGATCTACTAATACACCCAGATCCTTCTCAACAAGTGACTCTCCCAGTGTTACTCCCCCTAGGACATATGCTACATGCAGATTATTCGCCCCAAAGTGCATAACTTTACATTTATCTATATTGAACCTCATTTGCCAAGTGGAGGCCCAAACAGTAAGTTTGTCCAAGTCAGTTTGTAATTTATTAACATCTTCCATAGACTGGACTGTATTACAAAGTTTGGTGTCATCTGCAAAAATAGAAACAGAACTATTAATCCCATCCTCTATGTCATTAATGAATAAGGTAAAAAATAGCGGACCCAGCACTGAACTTTGGGGAACACCACTTATAACCGGGGACTAGAGATGAGCGAACATGCTCGAAACGAACACTGTACCGCTCGGCTCCCCTGCAGGGGAGCCGAGCGGTACAGTGCTCGTTTCGAGCACGTTCGCTCATCTCTACCGGGGACCATTCAGAGTAGGAATCATTGACCACAACTCTTTGGATACGATCATGAAGCCAGTTTTCAATCCAATTACAAATTATATTTTCTAAACCAATAGACCTCAATTTACCCATTAGTCGTCCATGAGGGACAGTATCAAACGCCTTTGCAAAGTCCAAAAACACAATGTCGACAGCCTTTCCACTGTCCAGGCTTCTACTCACCTCCTCATAAAACAAATCAGGTTAGTTTGACAGCTTCTGTTCTTAGTAAAACCATGTTGGCTATCACTTATTATATTATAGACAGTTACATAATCCTGTATGTAGTCCCGTAGAAGGCCCTCAAACATTTTTCCCACTATGGATGTTAAGCTTACTGGTCTATAATTTCCTGGTGAAGACCTGGCACCCTTTTTGAAAATGGGCACCACATTCGCCTTGCGCCAGTCTCTTGGTACAATGCCTGTCATTAAAGAATCTGTAAATATTATGAACAGAGGCAAAGTAATAACTGAACTGAGCTCCTTTAGAACTCTAGAGTGTAATCTATATGGACATGGGGCCTTGTTCACCTTTAATTTTTTTAGCATATTAAGGACCATATCTACAGTCAGCCAGGTAAGTATGTTATTTGAGGTATTTCCACCAGTGGTACCACCCTCATGAGATGCCCTCTCTTCTTTTGTATATACAGAGCTAAATAAAAACCATTAGGAGCTCTGCCTTCTCTCGATCCCCAGTGACCAACACCCCGTTACCATCATTTAGGGTTCCTACATGTTCTGACCTTGTTTTTTTTGCATTTAAATATATTAAGAATATATTGGGGTTGTTCTTTCTTTCTTTGGCCACCTGTATTTCATTGTGTATTTTTGCTGATTTTATTACCCCCTTACATACTTTATTTAGTTCTTTATACTTTTTGAAGGCTATATGCGGCTGAGCTGTTGAATGGGGCTGAGCTGTTCCTAGGCCACGTGACCAATGAACGTGATGTCACTGGCCTAGGAAAAGCTGAGAGAAGGTTGCAGCGCTCATGGGAGCGCCAGTGCCTTCTTAAACAGCTGATCAACGGGGGTCCCAGGTGTTGGACCCCCACCAATCAGATACTGATAACCAATCCTGAGGATAGGTCATCAGTAGTTAACTCCAGGAAAACCCTTTTAATAGCTCCATTATGGCCAAGAAAATCCTGGTTTCCCCTACTGAAACTTCTCTCGATTCAAGGTCCACAGATTCTTCCTAGGTGTCCAGATCTGTTATCTCAAGGCCCACTTAGCTGCATGAAATCAGAAAGGATAACTTTAATATCTAGAGGCCTTTCAGATACAGTTAACACCATGGCAGCAAGCAGGAAACCAGTAACCGCTAAAATTTGGAGAAGGTTTTGTTTGTGGTGCACAGTCTTGAATTTCTACTGATGTTTTTCCTGTCCAAACAGTGCTTAGTTTCCTGCAATCTGGTTTGGAGAAAGGTCTGCGCCCAAACTCCTTGTGGGTTCATATCTCTGCTTTAAAGTGCAGTTTTTGTAAATAAAATCACAGACCATCCATGGGTTATCAGATTTCTCAAATGAGCAGATAGATTGTGACCTACCTCAGGACCAGTAGTATCCCCATGGGACTTGAACGTGGTTCTTTCGGGATTAACAGAACCCCCTTTGAACCCTTGACATAATCTTCCTTACGTATACGGTCCTTAGAAACTGCTTTTCCACAACTATATACAACTATAACTACGCACCTTTACTGAACCTTTTTCAGTAACCTGGATAACCAAAAGGTAGTGTCATCCTTTCATAGAAAAGAGGAGATTGTTATACCATCTTTCTGTGAAAACTCAAGCTCACAAAAAGAAGCGAAATTTCACAATATAGACGTTCTCGGTTCTCTACCTAGAGGCCACTAAAGCTCTCAGAAAGTCAGTTTTTCTATTTGTTCAGTATTGGGGGAGAAACAAAGGTCTTAAAGTATCTAAGAATTTCTTAGCCAGGTGGATCAAAACCATGATATCTGAAGCCTACGAGGTATTACAAGTACCCCCTAAAATAATTAAAGCTCATTCAACACGTTCCATTTCCACTTATTGGGCAGAGAAGGCCGATGCATTGATTGATCAAATTTGCAAAGCAGCAACATGGTCTAGCCCCCCATACATTCATTAAACATTACAGGGTTGACAATACTAGCCAGGACTTGGCATTTGGCTGGAAGGTTCTACAAGCTATTGTCCCATCCAAAATGAGTTCTCTGGTATATCTCATGGTAATGCCGTTGTGGAGGATGAAAGGAAAAAAAAAACTTTATTACTTACGGTAATTTCCTTCTCATGAATCCTGCACGATGACATGTGTACGGATGTATAGTATGTCTGAGTTTGAACGATTAAAAGGCTCTTTAGGCCAGGGGTCAGCAACCTCTGGCACTCCAGCTGTTGTGAAACTACAACACCCAACATGCATGGAGCATACTGGGAATTGTACAGGGTAGGCCATTTATATGGATACACCTAAATAAAATGGGAATGGTTAGTGTTTGTGGCACATTAGTATATGGGAGGGGGGGAAAACTTTTCAAGATGGGTGGTGACCATTTTGAAGTCAGCCATTTTGCATCCAACTTTAGTTTTTTTTTTCAATGGGAAGAGGGTCATGTGACAAACTTATTGAGGATTTCACAAGAAAAACAATGGTGTGCTTGGTTTTACCGTAACTTTATTCTTTCATGAGTTATTTACAAGTTTCTGGCCACTTATAAAATGTGTTCAATGTGCTGCCCATTGTGTTGGATTGTCAATACAACCCTCTTCACACCACTGATAGCAACCCTGCGGTAGAAATGCCAGCACAGGCTTCCAGTATCCATAGTTTCAGGTGCTGCCATCCCGTATCTTCACAGCATAGACAATTGCCTTCAGATGACCCCAAAGATAAAAGTCTAAGGGGGTCAGATCGGGAGACCTTGGGGGCCATTCAACTGCTACACGATGACACGTTTCCCTCTTTATGCACTAAAGCCGGCACGTTCTCTGAGTTTTTCGAGCAAGAGGGTGCACTACCACATTATGGGTGTCAAGTCCAAGCATTCCTAGATGAAGTTTCCTGGAAAGTGGATTGGTCGTCATGGGCAAGTTGAATGGCCCCAAGGTCTCCCAATCTGACCCCCTTAGACTTATCTTTGGGGTCATCTGAAGGCAATTGTCTATGCTGTGAAGATATGAGATGTGCAGCACCTGAAACTACGGATACTGGAAGCCTGTGCTAGCATTTCTTCTGCGGTGTTGCCATCAGTGGTGTGAAGAGTGGGAGAAGAGGGTTGCATTGACAATCCAACACAATGGGCAGCACTTTGAACACATTTTATAAGTGGACAGAAACTTGTAAATAACTCATGAAAGAATAAAGTTACGTTAAAACCAAGCACACCATTGTTTTTCCTGGTGAAGTTTTCAATAAGTTTGTCACATGACCCTCTGCAAGCCCACTCCATACATGACAGGTGCCGGCTGTATAATACAGCAGGCACCCAGCCACAATAACGCTGAACCTTATTTAACCCCTCAGATGCTGCATTCAACATTGATCGTGGCATCTGCTAGGTTAGGCAGAGGGATGCGGCTCCCTCTGCCTTCCAGTCAGAATCCGCAGAACTACTGAAGCTTCTCAGGCCTGTCAGGGTAAGCTTTTTTTTTTTTTTTTTTTTCAATTTAACTATGAAAAGAATTTGTTTTCCAATACAAGACACTGTAAATTAAATGATGCCATTAAATAAAGCTTATCCTGAAAAAAAAAAAAAAAACCTGCCTCTTTTACTCATCTAATTTCAGACAACCTCTAACTGCAAATTAGTCCCCATCTTTCAGCAATAGGAAGGGTGCAGCAAAATGTACAGGAATGAGCCTACACAAAAGAGTCAAACAACTGCTTTGGTATTGAGCATACGCTCATAATGTACACTTTATTTAGCCTATTCACGGAAATAAAAATAAGTCACAATAAGATGTTTTCACAATGAAATACAATTTATTTCCAAAATATAAAGCACAACTTTGGCAAATATGGACAGGGGAACATTTTGCCAAACAAAATACGAACAGTATACCAACACCTGTCGGATAACATACACTGCAGGTACTAATGGTATGTAAGGTGCACAAGTTAAGCCTCTTCAAAATAGAACAGTGGATCAATTTAAAAAAAAAAAAAAAAAAAAAAAAAAAAAAAAAAAAGGAAAAGCATGCACCTTACAGTTCATTAGACGAAGGAAGGACTCCCACAGCTTAGCATAATGAAGCTCTGAATAAGTATGTATATACAGAGGAAAGCAAATCCAGCTTCTAAACATTCAGCTGCAGAGACTTCTATTAGGACACCTCATGGATCACAGATGGAGCCTGGTTTACAGGCCTGTGCGCTGTCCCAGAATTTACCAATGTTTTCATTAAAGAATAGTAGGCTTTAGCCATCAAAAACCTCTAAATAAAAACAAACTGGCCAATGTTAGCCTCAGCACATCATGTTTTATCCAGCGCAGTTTAAGAAACGAAGACAGAGCTCTGACTGGTTACTATACAATTTCTCTCTTCTATAATTAAGGACACAATGTGCTTTACCTCAAATCTTATCACAAAAGTTGTCCTTTAAAACAGCCAGCCATTTCTCTATTCCAGCTAAACATGGGACCCAACAACTGTGGTCACCACTAGTTCTCAAAGTGCACTGGAATTTCATAAGTGAGAACCAGAAGCACTGAACAGTTTAGGCCTGAATGATGGAGAGGGGGAAAAAAAAAAAAAAAAAAAAAAAGCCACACACACAAAATTTTCCCTTTACACACACACACACTGCAGGCTCTGCCCCATACACCATGTAGAACAGATAGTCTGGATGCCACACAGCAGAAACCCCTACAACACAATCACAAAAGCAGTTTTAACCTACAACCATATTGGCAGGGTTGCAGCTGTCTGTAGCATCCAGTCTATTCTTACTCTTAAAAGGTAGCCAGCCTAATGTTTCCAATTCAGTTCCCTGTGCATTGGCAGGCTTCTGGTGTCCCCAAGTCCTATCAGATACATTTCCAGTCAGAAAGTTGATGCCACACACATTAACCTGTCTAATGGTGGATTTGAACCCTGCTGATTGAAAGGGAAAACCAAAAAAATAAAAATACACCATTACAGTGGTCAATCCACACGCTAGTTCACAGACGTCGAAGCAGCTGGGCTTTTGCACGTGGAATGGACCTGAAAATAGGTGTTGCTCAGTTAACGTTATTACAGAACCCTATATTTCCAAGCTTATTGGCTTCATAAAAGGTCATAGGTATATCTGACCATCTGTAACTTACACCCTGTGTTTCCCCAACATTGCAGTTCTGGATTTCAGCATGTGGAAGTTACACATAATCCAACCCCTTAATAACTGACATTTGTGCCCAGCGAACTACAGGCAGCAACTCCAAGCACCGTTGAGAGCCAGAATGGCCCCCCCTTAAACCATCCATACTAGTAACCTGAATGCAATTTCTTTCAAACACAAGGACTCAGGATTAAAAGGGTTGTGCAGTGACATGATATTGATCACCTATCTTCAGGACAGGTCATCAGATTTGCAGAGGTCCAAATCTTGACATCCCCGCAATTGGCTGTGTGAAGATGCTGCAACATTCATGCGAGTGCTGCGTCCTCTTCGGCATTTAAATTAAGAGACCGCACAGTAATTACATCTTCCACGCCAATTCAAGTGAATGGGAGGGGAAGCTTCTATTGTGTGGAAGTAATTACCTTCAGGCCACATGCCTTAAGTTATGTATCTCAAGGTGCTTATGCCGTCGCATTTTAACTTGGTCCCCCATATTGTAGTGAAGGTGGCAACAAGCCTGCTATGAGAATATAGGACCAGATCACCTTTCCATCACATCAATACAGGCCTAATACAATATCCTCACTACAACAACGTTTTAGTCTTGTTACCTGTGCAGTTTGACTTCATTTAAAGGATGGACATAACACAATGTGCTTATACACCTTACCAAGCCAAGCGGTTCTCTTGACAGAACATTGGCGATTTTACACAAAATATCATGAAGCTGATAAGATAGTCATGTGTGGGTCAACAGTTGGACAATTCACAGCAATTTACTCAGCTCTGACTTCCACTATTGTGTCAAGTCCCAATGTCTGCCATAAAAGAAAGATCCTTACATATTGACACTTCAGGCCATCATAGCAGCCAAATGCAACTGACTAAAATTATTGTGATGGGAAAAATATGCGTCACCGGCATAGTGTTTGATGTAGAATAGTTTATTTTCTTCCTGTTTAAAGGCCATTGAAAAGCATTTACAGTTTCCCCCAAGTGCAATACAACAAAAAGGGGGAAAAAAAAAAAAAAAAAAAGCAGTAACAAAATAAAGCCGCCTTGTCTCCAGGCAACTAAACAAAAGTCATTTACTGCAACATATACACATTAAATATAGTATACAGTCCATGCAGCTGCACAGCCATGTTAGAGGGCATCCTGGCTCCAGCCATCAGTGCATTACAGTCCATGATTTTCCATCTTTCTAGCCCGACTTAAAGAGGAGAATTGCGACCTGGCCCAAGTAAAAATAGATGAAATGCTTTGTCTCATGTGTTACATAGCTGCCAAAGTTTCTGCCGACAATGCAGTGCCAAGTCGGGTTGTATTTCTTGTCAAATTCCTGCAATTTAAAAAGGAAAGATGTTAGCATTTAGATGACCAGTCCTTGGTTGTCAAGATCCGGCTTATGCACAAAAGTATTCACGCCCATATTCATTAAAGGAGCCATGTCCAACATACCTTCTTAATGTAAGCTGCGATATCCTTCTCAATGTTATACTTCTCCATCGCTTGTGTGGCACAGTCCACTGCATCCTGCTGCATGTCCTCAGACATGTCAGCGTTCTTTATCACAGCCTTTCTGTCAGACATGATGCACCTACAAGACAAATACTGGTCAGTTCTCACAGCAGTCAGAAACAATGCCAAGTCCTAAGACATCAATGCATTTTGGATTATAGGAAGACATTTTATGAGCTCCGTAAAGTCAAGGAAAACCCCCCTCTTTCACACAAGCCAGTCCAGATGCATGTTGTGAATGGATCACATCTGAACTGAATCCTGACCCATTCATTTCAATGGGTCTGTGCACATGAGCAGTAAGTCTGACACGATTGCTAGATGTAGATTGTTATTCTTCATCATATGTGAAAAATGCATCAAAACTGATCTTATCCATGCGGAAAAAATAAATAAATACCAGATTAGACTTGTATGCAAAACCATCACTGACCGAATGCACATCACTCGTGTGAAATAAGCCTTCCTGAAGAGGAACACATTCTGGCAGCCGTTACCATTCTCAATTACTGGCTTACAACAGCCTGCATTCTGCAGCACACAATGCGAGGGGATAAGTCACTTAGGAACACGTTTCTGGGGGTTGTACACAGACATGCTCTCTGTGCACTGGGTCCTAATGCATAAGACATTAAGTTTATAGACCCGGCATATTACTGTACCACAAATATAAGTGGATATCAACGCCTCACATGTAGCTGGAAAAGCCTGCAGATTTCAGGGCGCGCTTTGTATTTCCAGCATGATCATCTTACAAATCACGACATGTCGCCATCAGTTTGTAACATGTGAATCTGTAATTTAAAATGGCAACAGACCCAGTTAAGTTTAATTTTTTTTTTTTTTTTTTTTTTAGATTCCCCCCCCCCCATGTCATCCAGCTTTTGCAGTGGCCACCAAGCCTAAAATATGTTAAAGGGATCCTGTCACCATGAAAATGCAGTGGTGCAATCTGCAGACAGTACGTTAGAGCAGGAGGAGCTGAGCAGATTGATTTAGTTTTATGGGAAAATATTCTGTAAAATCCTTAATTTATTGATTTAAATTCCTGCTAATTGTGAGCTCTGTAGTCCAGGAGATGGTCCTATCAGTGATTGGCAGCCTTCTGTCTATGGCTGTGTATACAGAGATAGGCGTCACTGAGCAGACCATCTCCTTGGCAGCCTTCTGTCTATGGCTGTGTATACAGAGATAGGTGTCACTGAGCGGACCATCTCCTTGACAGCTCACAATTAGCAGGTAGTTAAATGAATAAGTCATACAGAATATTCTCCCATAAAACTATCAATCTGCTCATCTCCTCCTACTCTATAACATGCTACATATTGCACTGCACTTTCATTGTAGCAGGTTCTCTTTAAGACTTCCTGTGCTTTGAAGGCAGCCACGTGGTCCAGACACAATGGACCCTACTGACTTCTATGGGAGATTTTTAGGTATGCTGTGTGACCTGTGCAGAGGTCAGGAGGGAGCTGATGAGCTGTGACATCTCCTATTGTGAATGGTGGGAGTATTACTGTCCTTCAGTTCTGCTTGTGGTGATTACGATAATAGCTACTGAAAAGTTAGAGGATCTGTCACGTGTTTTAATAGCTTCATGCATTCCCCATGTACTAACAATTCTGGAGCATCTATTCTTATGTCTGTATGTTGTGCCATTCCTTTATTATTTGCACTAGAAGTTATGAATGAATTGCTATTAGCCTTCAGTAAGGGAACAAGTTGGGGGTGTGTACCTTCACAGTCTGAACATGGCAGCACTGATTGGCTAGAGTATGTCTGTGCAGGTACACACCCCCAACTGGTTACACCCTCCCCCCCTTACTGAAGACTAATAGCAATTCAATTAGAAATAAAGGCATAAGGATAGATATTACACGGGAAATGCATGACTCTTAAAACAGTCACGTCAGGAGTGGTGAAAGGGCCTCCACGTTACATTCACATGTGCGGTAACCTGCTCCAGCAGAACATAACCTGTTCACCAGACCAGGCATTGTCAGATGCTGCCGCCAGACCTCCTAGACTAGTGGGATCCAGGAAAAAAACCCCACTAAGCTTCTTTTCCCTTTAAAGTCACCCTCTGGTTTGTCCCAGTAAAGTACATTATGGGATGATCAAGTGTCTGTACAATAATGAATTATGGGGTGGAACACAAGACCCTTTATAAACTTCCTGCAGGTAACCTAGAGGCAATTGAAAATTTTATTTTAAAGATATCAAACAACAGCTTTTTCTCCGTTTACTATGCATTTCATCAGAGCCTTCAGGACACATGTCCCTTTAAACATCAGTTTTATATGGGGGGGGGGGGGGGTGTTAACCTAGAATTTTGCTTAACACAAAAAACACACTTTCTAAAGAGCCGCTAGCGGCCTAATACATTTGATGGTAACAAGAAGTTACAGCAACAATGAAATGTGGGTCACATAAGAAATGTAGCAGGGCACTCAGGCACATGGCCTCTGGCACCACATTAACGTAACCACGCTGCGCTCCGGCCTAAAACACTGGTTTTCAGTCAGTGGCTTCTGATTTTTCCAACTTTAATGGCATTCTTCAGAAAAAGATGGCCAACCTATAGACTAAAGCAGTTAGCAGGGAACACATGCCCTGGCGTTCATATGATTTGAGAAGGGCCATGCTCTTCCTCACTGACCTTTATCAGCAGGATGCACCTGAATAAGCCCCCTGTAACAGGACACACCAGGCCCTGCGTGTAAAGCCAGCTACCATGCTAGATGATGCAGCTACAAGAGGGGAACCACCCCAACAACAGGTCACAATACACCCGCCATATCAGGGCCCCTGCTGCTCAGGCAATTACATAACAGGGCCACACTACACAGCCTGAGGGGAGAGCAGAAGTGGGCGCATCTAGCTGAGGTAGTGACATGGACTGTCAGCAATGCAAGAGGCACACGTCCGACCACAACAGCGGGCACAGGCCTCATCGCGCCATTCTCGCCCATGCTTTATGTGCAATATAATAGTGAACAGCAGGGCTTAGGGAGGACACCCACCCTCCTGCATAGCCCACCAGCACCTCCACCCACGCCATACAAGTTACCGCCCAACCGTTTCCCGGGATTATGTGGAGAACCCGCTGCGGGCGCCCTTACCTCGCCTGTCACAGTGTAGAGCAGCCCTCTCCGCAAGCTGTACGTCTCTCTAGACTTGACTAGCGCTCTGACTCTCGCAGCCCCTCTGAAATAGCGGCGCCTCCCCCTGCAGTGGCTCAGCCAACCGCTCCGGCTATTGGTGGAGGCCGCGCCTCCCCCAGCACTGCGGGCATTTTCCTCCCGCTCTTCTCTGCCTACATCTTGTTTCATCCCACAATGCTGTGAGAAAATTGCAGAGCTCCCGACGCCCAACGCACATTTTCTATATAAATACATAGGTGTATGTGCGTGCATGTACTAGAAATAAGGTGTATACATATTGTACACATGCACATTATAGATAGCAGAAAATACATATACTGGGTGAGATTTATCAAAAGTGGTGTGAAGGAAAACTGGCTTAGTTGCCCATAGCAACCAATCACTTCCCACCTTTCATTTTCCAAAGGAGCTCTGGAAAATGAAAGGTGGAATCTAATTGGTTCCTCTGGGTAACTAATCCAGTTTTTCATAGCACCAGTTTTGATAAATCTTCCCCATTGACTGAAAGTTGTGTGAAGCATGGCACAGTGGGGGAGACTTATAAAACTGGTGTAAAGGAAAACTGGATTAGTGTCCCATAGCAACCAATCAGATTCCACCTTTCATTTTCCAAAGGAGCTCTGATAAATGTGAGGTGGAATCTGGTTGCTATGGGCAACTAAACCAGTTTTCCTTTACATCAGTTTTGATAAATCTCCCCAGTATGTGTAGTGTTTCTAGGATCATTCTTGAAAGGCAAAATTGAATTGCCTAATGCCCCTTAACAGGATTATAAAGCGGGCTTGCATTGTGCCATGCCATTAGGTCCAGTTATGGACGACCCACACTTGCTGCTTTGAGCAGGATTGCCAACACTCTCTCAGTTTTACAACTAAGGGCTCTTCACACCACCGTTAGGGATTCCGTTCTAGCTTTCCGTTATAACATCGTTATAACGGAATCCATAGGACGGAAATCAAGACGGACACCTTTAAGAGGCATTCCGTTTTGATCCGTCATAATAGAAGCCTATGGGAAAGCATAACGGATCCGTCTGGTTTCTGTTATACTGGACGGAAAACAAAGTCCTGTTGACAGACAGGAATCCCTAACGGTGGTGTGAAAGAGCCCTAAAGTGAAAAACCAAAATGAATCACAAAAATGCTAACTAAGGCCTCTTTCACACTAGCGGCAGCACGGATCCGCTAGGTGAAGGGTGCCGCCGGATCTGTGCTGCCGCAGGGACATGTGTGTGGCCAGAACCGCCCTCTGGCCCCACACATGTCACAAAGTACATACACACAGACACACACACATAGACATATACACATACAAATACACATACAGTGCCTTGCAAAAGTATTTGGCCCCCTGGAACTTTTCAACCTTTTGCCACATTTCAGGCTTCAAACAAAAAGATATAACATTTTTTATAACATTTATTTTTGGTGAAGAATCAACAACAAGTGGGTCACAATTGTGAAGTGGAACGAAATTTATTGGATCATTTAAACTTTTTTTGTAATAATAAAACTGAAAAGTTGGGCATGCAAAATTATTTGGCCCATTTAATTTCAGTTCAGAGGGGGCGGAGCTTGCCAATGGCGGAGTAAGCAGCGCATCTCTTCAGCTCCTGAACACCTCCGGCATATCTACTGAATCCAGGGCTTCTGCTTCATCCATTTTGCAAGATGGGACGCAGGAAAGGTCCAGCATACACCCCACCGCCAGCAGATCGGGAGCCTAGGGATATCTCCCGCTTTTTTGGCACATCCTTTCAATCCCTTGGGCCTGAAGAGGAAGGGGAACCCGCCATTATGGCGGGAGAGACGCATGGCGAGGCCTCTACACCGCCAACTCAAGGCCTAAACCCCTTGGCTCAAGAATTCCCAACCATCCACGAGTCGATGACAGCGTCCTTGCCCTCCTCCTACGTGGCAGCTGTAAGTCCCAGCTCAGCCTCTCCAGGCTCGCGGTGGGGTCGGCGGGCTCTTCCCCACTGCGAGGCGGATCCCCGGCGGCGGTGGGAGTCGGGAGTGGGGGAGGCCCGGTGTCTCCGGATGGAGACTGGGACTGGAAACAACACCTGAAGGCCCTACCCACTAAAGTTGAGATGAATGCCTTGTTTATGAAGCTGGAGTCCTCACACAAGAAAGATATGGAGACTCTCCACCGTGATATCAAACATGTGGGTCAGAGGGTAGAAGACATGGAGGAACTACAAGACCAAGTGCTCAGTGTCTTGGACTCACATCAGACTGTGCTTACTGATCACACTATTCAAATCCAGGACATGTGGATGCAGCTGGATGATATAGAAAACAGAAACAGGAGAAATAACCTCCGAATCAGAGGCCTTACTGAGTCTGTAGCTCCTTCGGACCTTGAAAAGTGGGCGGATAAGTTCTTTGGCAAACTGCTAAAGAAACGCTCAGGTCCAAGCATAGAAATAGACCGCATCCATAGAGCCTTGGGCCCTAAATCTGGAGATCCCTCACGTCCTCAGGACATAATATGTCACATTCATTTCTGCAAGGACAAGGAAGCTATCCTTAAAGCCTCTAGAGAAGCTGGTACTCTTCTTTTTGAGAACAAAGAATTGCTCATCTTACCAGACCTCGCTAGGCACACCTTGATGCTCCGCAAGGCTCTGAAACCGCTGCTAACCTTACTTAAAGACTGTGGCATACTCTATAGATGGGGATATCCCTTCCATCTCATAGCCAAAAAAGAGGGGAAGACTGCCATCTTCAAGTCGCTGGCTGACCTGCCGAAGCTACAAGAAACCTTCGACTTACCGCCGGTGAACCTCCCCGACTGGCCGTCACCTCACTAGGTTCTCCCGGTGCCTCATCACCACTCATGGCAGAAACAACCAGCAAAACCTCAGAGAACCGCCAGACGCTCTCAAGTTCCAGAGGACTGATATTCTCTCCACTGCTCCCATCTCATGCAGTATTAGCCTTATTGTTTCACCTCCTAGGCTATGTATTCCTACTCCTTCCCTCTGCAGGTTCTCCTTGCTCTCCTCTCGTTGAGACATTTACCTTGTCTCTTTTTACTATGCAGGGAGGGACTAGGAAACAGCCTCCAGATAAGTTCTCTTACCCTATAGATAGGACTGAGTTATAGCGCCCTGTTATATTTGACATGTAATATTGATTGCTATTGCCGGAGGCCAGTACGGTTGCTGTTCGCCCTTGACTTCTCTCCCCACTTAGGGATTTTGCACTTAGTGCAGTTAGTGACCACAATCACATTAGAAGCTTGTTGAGCTGATTTCCTCAGCTGTTTTTCATTTTTCTCTGTTTTCTGTCTCTTTGCTGTCTCCCTTGTTTCCAAGTTTTTGTGCTTTTTTGCGTTTTCCTCTCGTGTCCTTCCTCTACCCTTATACCTTTATTGAGATTTTTAGTTTGATAGCTACAGGATAATATCCAGACACTCTCTCGCCATCATGACAGCACATCTATCCTTCTGTACTTTCAATGCTAGGGGTCTTAATCTCCCAGAAAAACATAGTCAAATCCTCTATAGACTTCACAAGAAGAGAGTGATGATTGTCATGTTCCAGGAAACCAATTTCAAGGCTTCATCTATTCCCAAATGTAACAATAGATACTATACCCAATGGTTTCATAGCCCCAACCTGGCCAAAAAAGCTGGGGGGTGTCTATTGCTTTTCACAAATCCTTCCGCCCTACCATTTTGTCCTCTCAAATAGACACCAGAGGTACATTTTATTTTCTCAAACTATCTGTGAATGATGCCATTTTTACCATTGCTAATGTTTATTTCCCTAACCAGGGCCAGACATCGTTTGGTTCCAGGGTTCTGAGGAGACTCGACAAGTTTGCAGATGGCTCCTCGATCAATATCGATATTGGGTGGCGACCTCAACATGGTGATGGACCCAGGAGTTCATTCCTCTATGGGTAAGTCCTCCATCTCTCCCTCATCGCTTCGCGTGTTCAGGTCAGGCCTTAACGCCCTCCGTTTAATAGATCTTTGGCGGGTGCTGCATCCAGGTGTCAGGGATTATAGTCATTTCTCCTCAGCCCACAATAGTTCTGGTATGTTAGATCACCTCTTTATTTCTCAGAAACCTTTAGATACCAATCCCCGCAATTGTATTGACAACAGGATCTGTTCGAATCATTCCCCAGTTTATGGATTAATCAATCCCACATTAGTCCACCCTCGCTCCTACACATGGAGGCTAAATGACAACCTCCTTAATGACTTGGTCTGTATGTCAGAAGTACGCACTACCATCCAAGATTTTGCTACGAACCATATAAATGACACCACAGCAATACCAATTCAATGGGAGGCGTTGAAATGCGTCCTAAGGGGAATTTTTATTTCTCACGGCGCCAGACTCAAAAAGGAGAGATCACATAAATTGGTGGCTCTCTTTGCAGAACTGGATCGTAAAGAGTTGGCCAATAAGGCTTCTCAGACAGACCAACTCAAGGCAGACATTTCTGGCATATGTCAGCAAATCCTCAAGATATTAGACCAAAAATCGCTCTGTGTTAGAGATAAAATCAGGCAAGGCTTTTATGAATATGGGGACAAGTGTGGGAGGTGGCTTGCAAGAGCCCTACACCCTCGGACCCCTCTCTCGCATGTTACATCTATAAACACGACTTCTAGGGATGTGGTACATGCACCATCTGATATCACGTCTGAATTTCGCTCTTATTATGCATCTCTCTATAACCTAGTTGTGGACCATCAGACCAATGGAGGTTCCTCTTCAGAGGAGATCCTTCAATACTTGAATGCCTTTGGACCTAAAAGTATCCCTCCCTCTTCTTTACTAGACTTAGAGGGAGATTTTTCTTTATCCAAGCTCCAGGCCATTGTCAAGGATCTCAAGCTGGGGAAAAGTCCTGGTCCAGATGGTCTGACACCATGTTTTTATAAAGTCCTGATTGATGCCCTTTCTCCTCTGATGTTACAAACATTTAATGCCATCTCTGAGAGCTGCCAACAGACCCAGCAAGCCCATATCACGGTCATACCTAAACCAGGCAAAGACCCCTCCTTATGTGCCAGCTATAGGCCCATTTCTTTATTTAACGTAGATTTAAAAATCTATGCCAAATTATTGGCCCTGTGGCTATATCCCCATGTTCCTGGATGTATCCATAGAGAACAGGTGGGCTTTGTTCCGGGGAGGGAGGCTAGGGACAACACCCTGAAGACTATAAGCTTGATACATAAAGCACGCTCCTTGAAATCACCACTGTGTCTTCTTACTGTAGATGCAGAAAAGGCCTTTGACAGGGTGAACTGGCAGTTCTTAAAGGGGACTTTGGGCCGGATGGGGTTGGGGGAAAGGATGATAGCAAGGATCCTGGCCTTATATACATCCCCTACTGCGCAGGTTAGGGTGAGTGGTCTGCTGTCTGAACCCTTCCCTATAACGAATGGTACCCGTCAGGGGTGTCCCCTCTCCCCATTCTTATATATCCTTGTAATGGAATCCTTAGCCAATGCCCTCAGAGCAAATACATCAATTAAGGGATTCCAACTAGGCAACTTGGAACATAAGCTCTCTTTATTTGCGGATGACCTTTTAGTATACCTTAACTCCCCCAGAATTAGCTTACCCTCGGTTCTCCAGGAATTTGCCCTCTTTGGCCGCTTAAGCAACTTCAAGGTAAATGTCCAGAAGTCGGAAATATTAAACATCACCCTCCATGGAAGGGAGGTGACTCATCTTCAGGAGTCGTTTTCTTTTCGTTGGGCCAATTCCTCTATCAAGTACCTGGGCATACATATCCTGGCCAACCCAACCCATTTATATAATCTCAATTACAAACCTCTGTTGCATTCTATTGAGGCTTCCCTTCAGACATGGTCTCCTCTTCAGGTTTCTTGGTTTGGGAGGATAAACGCGCTAAAAATGGACATCTTACCACGTTTCTTATATCTATTTCAGACTATCCCGTGCAAGATCCCATACACATATTTCACTCGCCTTAAGAAGATGACCTCCCGCTTTGTCTGGAGTAGCGGCAGAGCTAGGATAAGTCATAGTATCCTGACCCAACCGAAAAGGTTGGGAGGAGTGGGTCTTCCAGACTTTCTCTTATATTATAGAGAGTCAGTAGCCAAGTGTGTATTGGATTTACTCCATAATGGAAAATCAAAACTGTGGGTGGAGTTGGAGCATGCCCAGGCCTCGTGTGAAGTGTCGGCGGTCTTCTGGATGGTACCGTCTCAGATCTCTAACCTCCTACTCTCGCCTTTACTGATCTATTTAATAAAAGCTTGGCACAAATTTGCCCCTGACTGCTCCTAGTCCTCTCACGGTTATACCTGACCATAGTTCCCTACCCTCTGGGATACGGGAGCACCTTTTGCACAACCTCCCAGATGTTAAACCTGTTAGAGTCAAAGACCTGTATGATAATAAGGGTATGCGTCCGCTTAATGACCTCACTCACATTTTGCCGGATTCCCCAGGTAGATGGTTTGCTTATTTTCAGTTACGTAGTTTCATTAAATCCCTGGCACCTGGTCCACAGCTATGTAAATCCCTTACTGATTTTGAAAAAATGTGTGTGGCTGAATCTGCACGTGGACATGCGATCACACTTCTATATAACATGCTTATTACGGGAGAGATGGGGGACAAAGCCATCAATTGTACCCCTCATGCTCCCAACTACATTGTAGCATGGGAGAAAGATCTTGGTGAATCTTTGACAGCTGATCAATGGAACAGAGCTCTATTATTCACTCATACTGCTTCAGTTTCTTGTAGACTACAGGAGCTCAATTATAAGATATTAACGCAATGGTATAGGACTCTGGTAAAGCTCCACCGTTTCTATCCCTCAGTTCCTGACACGTGCTGGCATTGCTCGAGTGCGGTGGGAAGCATGCTCCATATTTGGTGGGAATGTCAGGGAGTGGCCTCCCTTTGGAATGACATCTTTTCCCTGTACAATACTCTTTACTGGAGTAGTATACCTGCTTCTCCTAGAGTAGCATTGCTATCAATCTTTCCTGGGAGGATAAAACATGTTAAAAAAGGAGCTTTCAGGCTTTTTGTTTTAGCTATGAGGCAAATTATCCCGCGGTGGGACCCGCACCTATAGAACAATTGGGGCATATCCTAGCGATATGCCCCCATTGTCCAAGATGGGAATAACCCTTTAAACAAGGAGCATTGTGCAAGCGATCATATTGAAATGGAAGGAGTATCAGACTTCTTTATGGAAGAGTGGCAAGAAGAAAGCCATTTCTCAAAGATATCAATAAAAAGTCTTGTTTACAGTTTGCCACAACCCACCTGGGAGACACACCAAACATGTGGAAGAAGGTGCTCTGGTCAGATGAAACCAAAATCGAACTTTTTGGAAGCAATGCAAAACGATATGTTTGG
This sequence comes from Rhinella marina, assembly GCA_900303285.1. Classification (NCBI taxonomy): domain Eukaryota; kingdom Metazoa; phylum Chordata; class Amphibia; order Anura; family Bufonidae; genus Rhinella; species Rhinella marina. The sequence goes on along the minus strand of ONZH01018682.1, from coordinate 17,785 downwards.
CATAAAAGCAACACAGCTCATCACCCTGAACACACCATCCCCACTGTCAAACATGGTGGTGGCAGCATCATGGTTTGGGCCTGCTTTTCATCAGCAGGGACAGGGAAGATGGTTAAAATTGATGGGAAGATGGATGGAGCCAAATAGAGGACCATTCTGGATGAAAACCTGTTGGAGTCTGCAAAAGACCTGAGACTAGGACGGAGATTTATCTTCCAACAAGACAACGATCCCAAACATAAAGCAAACTCTACAATGGAATGGTTCAAAAATAAACGTATCCAGGTCTTAGAATGGCCAAGTCAAAGTCCAGACCTGAATCCAATTGACAATATGTGGAAAGAGCTGAAAACTGCTGTTCACAAACGCTCTCCATCCAACCCCAAAGAGCTCGAGCTGTTTTGCAAGGAAGAATGGGCAAGAATTTCAGTCTCTAGATGTGCAAAACTGATAGAGACATACCCCAAGCGACTTGCAGCTGTAATAGTAGCAAAAGGTGGCGCAACAAAGTATTAATGCAAGGGGGCCGAATAATTTTGCACGCCCCACTTTTCGGTTTTATTATTACAAAAAAAGTTTAAATGATCCAATAAATTTCGTTCCACTTAACAATTGTGACCCACTTGTTAATTCTTCACCAAAAATTTCAAATGTTATATCTTTTTGTTTGAAGCCTGAAATGTGGCAAAAGGTTGAAAAGTTCCAGGGGGCCAAATACTTTCGCAAGGCACTGTACATACTTATATGCTCCTGGCAGGTCTCCACAGCGCAGGAGGAGCAGGACGGCGCGCACATAGGACAATTCCCCACAGCGCCCTCTGCTGGGCGCCGGGTGGAATCGTCTTATGTGTGCGCCGTCCTGCTCCTCCTGCGCTGTGGAGACCTGCCGGGAGCATGTAAGTATGTATGTGTATGTGTATATGTCTGTGTGTGTATGTGTGCAGGTGACGGATCCGTCATGAACTCCATTGAAAGTCAATGGAGGACGGATCCGTTCACCATTGTGTCACACCAAACGGATCCGTCCCCATTGACTTGCACTGGGGGTCATTCCGGATCCATCATGGTGCGGATGCCTGGACCGGAGAGCAAACCGCAGCATGCTGTGGTTTGTTCTCCGGTCTGAAGATGGAACGGAATGCTTTTAGGAGCATTCCGTTGTCTTCAATTCAGTTTTGTCCCCATTGACAATGAATGGGGACAAAACTGAAGCGTTTTATTCTGGTATTGAGCCCCTATGATGGAACTCAATACCAGAATTATTAAACGCTAGTGTGAAAGTAGCCTAATAGAAGCCAATAGATTAGAAAATGAAGATATTGACATTGGCTTAGATTTACTAAGAGAGGGTAAACATTGACCAGGTTGTATGATAAACAGTGACTACATAAATTTACACAATTAGTTGGCCTAGTTAGTGGCAGTTTTTTTCTATAGAATTGTGTCATATTTTGTAGCATTTTAGCTCCATCCCTTATAAAGCCACCCCTTCCTGGAGCGAGTCTGAAAACAATAGGAGAGAACCTAGTTATGCCAGATTGCACCACTTTTTAAAGTACAGCCAAACGGGTTGTGCCAGTCAGGTTTGTGCATGTAGTTTTGAAAGCCAAAACCTGGATGATTTCATGAAAAGGTGTTTTGTCATGTCATATCTCCCCTTTAGGCCTCTTTCACATGGGCGTCAGGGATTCAGTCCGGATGCGTTCTGGAAAATCCACATGCATCCGCACCAATCCGCATGCAATCGCAGTAAGTTTTTTCCGCGCGGGTGCGATGCGTATGGATGCATTTCGCACTCACGTGATAAAAAACTGAATGTTTACAAACAACATCTCTAAGCAACCATCAGTGAATCACGCATTGCATCTGCACTTTCGTGCGGATGCAATGCGTGATTCACGCAGACCCATTCACTTTAATGGGGCCAGGGCTGCGTGAAAAACATAGAATATAGAAAATGCTGCGATTTTCACGCAACGGCGAACTGATACTTGAAAAACATCGCTCATGTGAAAAGACCCATTGAAATGAATGGGTCAGGATTCAGTGCGGGTGCAATGCTTTCGAATCACGCATTGCACCCACGTGGAAATCTCGCCCATGTGAAAAAGGCCTTACACTTTCATGCTTTTTATGATCCACTCCTGATTGTGGCTTCAAAAACTGACCATGTGGACCCTTGGGGTGTGTTCAGATAGAAGATTTTGTCCCCGTCAAAATCCACCACATATCTCACCGCAGAAACACTGTGCTGCTGTTTCTGCTGTTGGTTTTCATGCTAACCCGCTCTAGGTTAAGCTCCATTGAATGGAGGTAAACCATGATCAGGCTCCCTCTGCAGCTTTGCAAGAGGTCCGTACAGTAACCGCGCTCTGGGTAACTAAGCCAGTTTTTCATTGCACCAGTTTTGATAAATCTTCCCCATTGACTGAAAGTTGTGTGAAGCATGGCACAGTGGGGGAGACTTATAAAACTTGTACATTCTTGGCACAGACTTGAAAACAATGCAGTAAAAATCCTTGGCCGATGAACTGCAGTGTGACCTCCCTTTGAAAACTATGGGAGGCGATTTCAGAGATTTGGCCCTGTTTTCAGCACAGGATCTGCACTGAAACCCGCACCCATAATCCTCTGTCTGAACATATCCTAAGAGAAGGTTGACACTGAGTCTTTGGAGATGGATTTGTGGCAGATTTTGCTGCAGGTTTTTCAGCCAAAGCCAGAAGTGGACGTGAATTGAATTGTAAATGTACTTCTCCTTCCTGCTGGATCCACTTTGGTCTTTAGCTGATAAGCAGGGCACTGGTAAGCATGCAGAAGATTTGTGCAGATTTCTGTGCGTTTCTGCACCCAAACTACGCCAAAAAAACTCAGTTTCTAATTGCAGTTTTTGGTACAGATTTGATGGGGTTTCAGTGCAGATCTCACCCTTCATTTGAAAAAGGGGAAATCCAAAACCAAAAATTACAAATATAATTGGCAGGTCAATTTCCACAAATAAAACATCCACAAAGTGTACATGACAATTTTCTATTCTCATACACTTTGCTGGTACTGTATTACGCTGTGGTCTTTCCGCATAGGAAAAAAAAACACACATAATACGTAATGTGTACAGATACCCTCAGAGAAAACTGACTTGCAAACACATTAATGCATCTGGGCCATTAAGAGCTCATTCACACAAACAATTTTCTCATCTGAGTGTAGAATGAATAGCGCGTGGACTAAACACTGACCCATTAAAGTCCATGAGGCAATTCACACATGTGGTTTGTGGTTGATTGGTAAAATCGCAGCATGCACCATCTAGCTTTGATTTTCCTGCAAGACTATAGGTCTGTGAGAAAATCAGACAGCACATGGATGATATAATAATAATCTTTATTTATATAGAGCCAGTATATTCCACAGCAAACAGGGTACATACACGTACAAGCAAAATCAGTGCAGTGTCTGTGATGACATTTGTGAAAAGATGGTCAGTGATTCACCCATGAAGAATCCGTGTATGGTCAATATGCCCTCCTTTTGCCCTCAGTGTGTCATCCATATTCCACATTCACTACTCGGCTGAAAATTGGTTGCCAGAGAATCTCCTAGCAACGATCCATAAAAACCACGGACCAAACACAGGTGGCATTATGGTTTTCACAGACACGTAGACTATAATGTGCGTGAGGGTAAAAATAGGCCATTTGTCTGTCGTGTCACTACAGACCAACAGCCGATGGAAAACCACTGATGCGTGGATACACACATTAATGTGCACGTGTGCTGTCTGTGGAGACCACGGATGGCATAGGTCTGTGATTCACTAATATGTGAAAGAGTCCTAACAACTAATCAATAATTAAAACAAGAGGTCTTCCTCATAAGACCTTACAGTATGAGGTATCTACAGTACAGTATCTACAGTATGAGTATATATAAGGCTGCATGAGCTAGTCACCAGCATGTATCTGTAGGTTTTAAGTGCGTGGGGTATGGTGGGTACTGTTGGATAAACTGGTCCTGAGAAATAATGTTGAGGGGGATGAATGGAGGGAAATTAATGGCCCTGGGGATCCTCTGCCGGATCTCAATACCGGAAAACCACAACGCAAGTATGAAAGTAGCCTAAGCTGCTACCAGAAGTGGCAGCAACTTTCTCAGCTGAATGTGTATGTGTATGAGGAAGTTGTGAGGGAGACAGCTATTTAATCTATATGGCTGCCTTTAGATTTTGGGATGTGATAAGACACCCTAAAAATATATGCTTTAGGGAGTGCCTAAAATGTTGGGAGTTGGGAATTAACCTGATTGTCCGGAGTAGTGTTTTTCAGGGAATTGGTGCAGCTCAAGAGAAGTCCTGGAGACAGGAGTAAGGGTATGACCATGTGGTCAGGTTTCCTGATGCAGTTTTGGAAACCAAAATCAGGAGTGGATCAAAAAAGGAGAGAAAATATTATCTGTCAGCAGTTTCTACCTATGAAACTGGCTGACCTGTAGCTGAAGGCACCTGTGTTGGTCTCATGTTCATATGTGTCTGCTTTTTTAAGAAAAATTATGTTTTAATATGTGCAAATGAGCCTCTAGGAGCAATGGGGGTGTTGCTGTTACGCCTAGAGGTTCTGCTCTGCCAAGTCCTTGTCACGCGAGGTCGGCGTCGCGCTCCCTCTGCACGACGTCGCCGGACCTCTACGCCCCCCTAAAGACAAGCAATAGGGAATTGAAGTGCTGGTCTTGTCAGCCAGCACTTCATGAGTTAATTCTCTGTTTGGGTTTAGCCATGTGGTGCTGATCACACCACATGGCTACTTTACATATTGTTTGGACAGCTTGCTCCGCCTCAGGTCATGTGATGCTGGCCACATCACATGATCCTGGGTGGGCTATTTAAAGATGGCAACTGCCTCACTCAGATGCCTGTGATTAGTCTTCTGAGATCAGTGCTGTGTGTTGGACTTTGCTGTTGGATTATTGGTATATTGGATTTTGGCTTTGGACTTAGACTACGCTTTTGCGATTCCCCTCGGTATTTGACGTGACCTCCTGTTCTTGACTTGGCTTGCTGACGATTCTGCTATTGTGTTTGTTCTGTCTGTGTTCGTCTTTCCCTGTGTTCCCTTCCCTACCCTGTGCACGTACTCAGCATAAGGACCGTCTCCAAGTTAGGGTTTTGTCGCCTAGGGCATCTACTGTAAGTAGGCAGGGAAAGAGGTGGGGTTCAGACAGGGCACACTATCCCTTGTTTCCCTGTCGTGACAGAATCACAGACCGTACCTAATGGAGCCGTTGCGAGTACTCACGGACCAGATGAGTAACATGGCTCAGATGATCCAGGATTTGGCCGAGAGACTCCAACATCAGGAGCAGCTGCGGACTGCACCCGCAGTTGTTCCCTCCATGCCAAACCCCAATATTGAACCCCATGTAAAATTGCCCGATCGGTTTTCTGGGGACCGAAGGACTTTCCGTTCCTTTAAGGAAAGTTGTAAATTATATTTCCGTTTACGCTCACACTCCTCGGGTTCTAAGCAGCAGCGGGTAGGAATCATTATTTCCTTGCTGCAAGGTGATCCGCAGGAGTGGGCTTTCTCATTGCCACCTGACTCCCCTTGTCTATTGTCTGTGGAGGCTTTTTTCCAGGCCCTAGGTCTTTTATATGAAGAACCTGACTTGGCCGCTGTAGCTGAAACTCAGCTCAGAGACATTCGGCAGGGTAATCGTCCAGTTGAGGATTACTGTGCTGAGTTCAGAAAATGGTGTGTGTCCTCTAAATGGAATGACCCTGCTTTGAGAAGCCATTTTAGGGTGGGACTGTCTGACCATCTGAAGGATTTACTAGTTAGTTATCCTACTCCTGACACCTTAGAGGCGACTATGACCTTAGTTATCAAACTTGACCGACGGTTTAGGGAGAGACAAAAGGAACGTTCTGTTGCCCCTCAAGTTGCCGTGTTGTCCGAAGTTCCTCTTCAGAGCCCGTCTCCTATCAAGGTCCAGGAGGAGCCTATGCAGTTGGGAGTTACTATGAGGGATCAGAGACGCCTGAGAGGGGCCTGTTTTTACTGCGGTGAGATGAACCACTGGCTCCAGCAGTGTCCGAGACTTCTGCTCTCAAAAAGGTCTGTTCCTGGAAGTAAGGTACCCCCTGCGGTGGTAAGAAAGAAAATCTTGTTACCTATTTCCATTTCTTATAACCAATTCAAGAGGTCCGGTGAAGCATTTGTGGATTCAGGTTCTGCTGCTAATTTTATTGATTATGATTTTGTGCAATCTGTGGGTGTGCCTATAATTCCTTTAAGGGAGGTAATTCAAATTATCGCACTGGATTCCACTCCATTGAATAATGGGAGAGTGGAGTTTTGTACTCCTGAGGTTGTATTAACTGTAGGAATTACCCATACTGAGACTTGTTCCTTCCTTGTATTAAAGGATTTACCTGCCGACCTTGTTTTAGGTCTGCCTTGGTTACAGGACCACAACCCTGTGATCAACTGGTCGGTAGGTGAATTGGAAAAATGGGGAATGAATTGTGACAATTGTTGTAGATCAGTATTGCAGTTGGGAGGTACCACTGAGTCTCTTTCCTTGCCCAAGTATATTGGCGATTTTTCGGACGTGTTTTCCATGTCCGAGACTGAGTTCCTCCCTCCTCACCGGCAATATGATTGCGCCATCGACCTTATTGAGGGATCCAAATATCCCAAAGGTCGCATTTATAATCTCTCTACTCCTGAACGTCAGTCCATGAGGGATTATCTCAAAGAGAGTCTGGCCAAGGGTCACATCCGGCCTTCAGTTTCTCCCATGGGGGCAGGTTTTTTCTTTGTTGGTAAAAAGGATGGAGGATTGAGGCCCTGTATCGATTACAGGGAGCTCAATAAAATCACTGTTAAAAACAGATACCCGTTGCCCCTTATTCCTGACTTGCTGAATCAGGTCCAGGGGGCCTGTTGGTTCACCAAGCTGGATTTGAAGGGGGCATACAACCTAATCAGGATTCGTGAGGGGGACGAATGGAAAACTGCGTTTAATACCCCGGAGGGTCATTATGAGTACTTGGTAATGCCTTTTGGGTTAAGTAACGCTCCGGCAATTTTCCAAAACTTTGTCAATGACATTTTTAGACCATTTATTGGGAACTTTGTAATTGTCTATATTGATGACATCCTGATTTTTTCTGCAGACTGGGAGAGTCACGTATCTCACACCAGGCAAATGCTGGAGGTGTTGCGTGAAAACAAGTTGTTTGTTAAAGGGGAAAAGTGTACCTTTGGTGTTCAGGAAGTGGCCTTTTTGGGATACATTCTCACCCCTTTTTCTTTCAAAATGGACCCAGTTAAAGTACAGGCCATTGTGGATTGGGTGCGACCTTCCTCTTTGAAGGCGCTCCAGCGATTTCTGGGGTTTGCTAATTTTTATCATAAATTTGTCAAATTTTTCAGTGGTAGCCAAACCCATTACGGATTTGACTCGCAAGGGGGCTGATCTGGTCAATTGGCCCCCTGCAGCAATTGAGGCCTTTGAAAGGTTAAAGCAGTGTTTTATTAATGCTCCTGTGTTGGTCCAGCCTGATCAAAGTAAGCCTTTTGTAGTGGAGGTGGATGCGTCTGAGGATGGTGTGGGGGCTGTACTGTCCCAGGGGTCTTCCACCTTAACTAATCTTATGCCATGCGCCTTCTTCTCCCGCAAGTTCTCTCCTGCCGAGAGGAATTATGATATTGGGAATAGGGAGTTACTTGCAATCAAGTGGGCATTTGAGGAATGGCGTCATTTTTTAGAAGGGGCATTTCACCGCATTACGGTCCTCACGGATCATAAGAATTTAATGTTTCTAGAATCGGCTAAGCGATTGAATCCTAGACAGGCGAGGTGGGCTTTGTTCTTTACTCGTTTTGATTTTTGTGTTACCTTCAGACCCGGGAGCAAGAACGTTAAGGCCGATGCCTTATCCCGAAGTTTCCAGGCGTATCAGCCTCCTGACGTCCCTCCTGAGCCCATCCTGCCAGCTGATATCATCGTGGCCGCTACCTCATCTGACCTCGCTTCTGAAATCTCGGCAGGACAACATCTTGCTCCCATTGGTACCCCCAATGACAAATTGTTTGTGCCGGCTCATTTGCGGTTGCGACTGCTGGGTGAGTGCCATAATTCTGTTTTGTGTGGACATCCTGGCATCAATGCCACCAAGGAGTTGGTCTCTAGGCAGTATTGGTGGCCGTCAATCTCCAGAGATGTTCAGGCTTTTGTAACTGCGTGTAACACTTGTGCCAGGTCCAAGAATACCAAGACACGACCTATGGGTGAGTTACATCCTTTACCCATACCTAGTAGACCTTGGTCACATCTGTCCATGGACTTTATCACGGACTTGCCGTGCTCTGAGGGTAAAACCGTGATATTTGTGGTGGTTGACAGATTCAGCAAAATGTGTCATTTTATTCCTTTGTGTAAATTACCCTCTGCAAAGGTCTTGGCGTCCGTGTTCATTGATAATATTGTCAAACTACATGGTGTTCCTGAGAATATCGTTTCTGATAGGGGAGTACAGTTTGTGTCTAGGTTCTGGAGGGCGTTCTGTAATAAGATTGGTATCTCTTTGTCCTTTTCATCAGCCTTTCATCCGGAGACCAATGGTCAGACTGAACGTCTTAACCAATCCGTTGAGCAATATCTCAGATGTTATGTTTCTGATAACCAACATGTGTGGGCCAGATTCCTGTCTCTGGCTGAATTTGCAATTAATAATCGTGTTAATTCATCCTCTGGGATGTCGCCGTTTTTCTGCAATATGGGTTTTCATCCACGCTTTAGCTCCTTTTCCCCATCTGCGTCGGTTGTCCCAGAGGTCAATGATTTTTCTCAAGAACTGTGCACAGTTTGGGCACAGGTTCAGTCGAACCTGGAAAAGGCCCAAGGAGTTCAAAAAGCTAAGGCTGATAGAAAACGTTCTAAGGGTGTGAATTTTAAGGTTGGGGATAAGGTATGGTTATCGACTAAAAATCTCAACATGAGGGTACCATCCTACAAGTTTGCACCTCGCTTCATTGGTCCTTACAGGATCACCAAGGTGATCAATCCGGTTTCTTTTAGGTTATGTTTACCCGACTCCCTTCGTGTTCATAATGTTTTTCATGTGTCTTTGCTCAAACGTTATGTTGCTCCCGTTGGTCCTGAGGAACAGTCTCCGCCTCCGGTTGAGGTAGCAGGACAAATGGAGCATGAGATTGCCAGAATTGTGGATGTGAGAAGGGTCCGGAATTCCTTCCAGTACCTCGTACATTGGAAGGGGTTCGGTCCTGAGGACAGGTCTTGGGTACCGTTGACCAGGATGCATGCAGACTCGCTCATCCAAAAGTTCCATCTGCAGCATCCCGATAAGCCTGCTCCCGCTGGTAAGGGTCCGGTGGCCCCTCGTGAAGGGGGGGGTACTGTCACGCGAGGTCGGCGTCGCGGTCCCTCTGCACGACGTCGCCGGACCTCTACGCCCCCCTAGAGACGAGCAATAGGGAATTGAAGTGCTGGTCTTGTCAGCCAGCAATTCATGAGTTAATTCTCTGTTTGGGTTTAGCCATGTGGTGCTGATCACACCACATGGCTACTTTACATATTGTTTGGACAGCTTGCTCCGCCTCAGGTCATGTGATGCTGGCCACATCACATGATCCTGGGCGGGCTATTTAAAGATGGCAACTGCCTCACTCAGATGCCTGTGATTAGTCTTCTGAGATCAGTGCTGTGTGTTGGACCTTGCTGTTGGATTATTGGTATATTTAATTTTGACTTTGGACTTAGACTACGCTTTTGCGATTCCCCTCAGTATTTGACGTGACCTCCTGTTCTTGACTTGGCTTGCTGACGATTCTGCTATTGTGTTTGTTCTGTCTGTGTTCGTCTTTCCCTGTGTTCCCTTCCCTACCCTGTGCACTTACTCAGCATAGGGACCGTCTCCAAGTTAGGGTTTTGTCGCCTAGGGCATCTACTGTAAGTAGGCAGGGAAAGAGGTGGGGTTCAGACAGGGCACACTATCCCTTGTTTCCCTGTCGTGACAGTCCTCTCCACTGTGATTGACGGGGACAGGCGTGATGAAGTTCACACTGCCTGGTCCTGTCAATCAAAGTGGAGAGGGTGCAGCAGTTGCAGTGAGAGACAGAGCAGAGCCCCTATGTGTGACAGCAACACCTCCTCAACCAACCAAATCCATTGCTCTTAGAGGCTCATTTGCATATATTAAAACATAATTTTTCTCAGCAAAGCGGGCACATACTGTATAAACTTGGGACCAACACATGCCTTCAGCTGCCAAGCACTCATGCAACAGGTCAGCCAGTTTCATAGGTACAAATCTGAATGGAGAATGTGGGTAGAGTGGTAGACAAAGATGGTTGAGGAGATATATAGGGGTGCCGCACTGTGGAGAGCCTTGTGAGGGAGTATGAGAACTTTAAATAGAATCTTTTATTTCACTGACTTCCGCAGGGTCGAAGTGTTGGAGAAGTGGCTGGACAAATAGATGAGCCTAGTTGTTGCATATTGAGGGTCTGACCAATTTGTAATGAGTTACAGTAAGGATTAGTGGAATTGGTTCGAACTGAACCAAGTTTGGTCCAATCTTTGCTATTTTTCAGACAGCAGATGAACTCGAATATTTTCAGGTTCGTTTTGGACTAGTCCACTAAAGCACCACCATTTTTAGTGCACATGTTGGCAGGAAAAAAGCACTAGGGAGAAAGGAAATGGGTTCTCACATGACCCTGAGAGGAAGTGTGGGGGAGGACTTGCCCTGATTGGCTCACAGGCTGAAAGACGGCCTGGATAAGCCAATTAGTGTTGCAGTAGGCAGGGAGGTGCACAAGCAGACGTCATACTGTGCTGGGTTGTGAATGAAGGTGATTGGATGTAGCAATGTCTGCCAAGAAAATGATCTTAGGGAGTCAGGAACAGTCAGAAATCAGTCAAGCTTCTATTCTACGAGGGACAATGAAAGGAAAGGCTACAATTACAAAGAAGAATTGTGTATGTAGAATAGGGACAAGCAGGAAAACTGTCATCCAGGGAGCGAGAAAAGAGGAGCTGAGGCCAATAGGGTAGGGCAACAATTTACTTGTGACTGATAACGGGAAATTGAGCATCAGGCCTTAATCGTCCTTTTCTGTTTATTCTAACCTATATCCAGTTCCAGATGGTTGGAATTACAATTTTTGGGACTTGTTCAATTTAATTAAACCAGCATATAGGTGATCAGTACACCAATACACAGCGTAAGTCAACAATTTACCTGTGAGTGATAACGTGAAATTGAGCATCAGGCCTAGTCTTTAACCTCTTAATGACTGGGCCATTTTGCAACTTCCTGACCAGGCTGATTTTTGCAAATCTGACATGTGTCACTTTATGTGGTAATAACTTTTGAATGCTTTTACTTATCCAAGCCATTCTTGAGATTGTTTTCTTGTGACACATTGTACTTCATGTTAGTGGTAAATTTGAGTCGATATAAACCACCTTTATTTCCTGAATTTACAAAAAAATTTGGAAAAATTTGTAATTTTCAAAATTTGAATTTCTCCGCCTTTAAGACAGATAGTGATATCTCACAAAATAGTTATTACTTTACATTTCTCATATGTCTACTTTATGCTGGCATCATTTTGTAAATGTCATTTTATTTTTTAAAGACATTAGAAGGCTTAGAATTTTAGAAGCAATTCTAAAAGAAAATAAAACCCACTTTTTTAAGGACCAATTCAGTTATAAAGTCATTTTGTGGGGCTTACATAGTAGAAACCACCCATAAATGACCAGATGAGGTTTAACACTGACAAATTTACACAGGTTATACACATGGCAAGGAATAATGCAAGTTCAATAATATACTCAATTGGCTAACTGTAGATATGGTCCAAGATAAGTTAAATAAGGTAAAATGTGAACAAGGCTCCTGGTCCAGATGGATTACACCCAAGAGTTCTTAAAGAGTTCAGTCATTGCTTTGCCCCTGTTTATAATTTTTAAAGATTCTCTAGGTACTGGTACAGTGCCAAGTGATTGGCACAAGGCAAATGTGGTGCCCGTATTCAAAGGATGTAGGTCCTCCACAGGTAATTATAGATCAGTTAGTTTAACTTCTGTTGTGGGAAAAATGTTTAAAGGACTCTTGAGGGACTATATACAGAAGTATGTGAGTGTAAATAATATTATAAGTGATAACCAACATGGGTTCACCAAGGACAGAAGTTATCAGACTAACCTGATTTGTTTTTATGAGGAGGTGAGTAGCAGCCTGGACAGAGGAGCGTCTGTGGATGTAGTGTGTCTGGATTTTGCAAAGGCTTTTGAAACTGTCCCTTATAGACGTTTAATAGGTAAAGTAAGGTCTATAGCTAGGATGACCAACCTGCGGCCCTCCAGCTGCCTGGACAGCCTATAGCTATCAGCCTACAGCAGGGCATGATGGTAGTTGTAGTTTTCCAACAGCTGGAGAGCCGCAGGTTGAGCATCCCTGGTCTATAGGCTTGGAAAGTATAGTCTGTAATTGTGGTCAATGTTTCCTATTCAGAATGGTCCCGGGTTATAAGTGGTGTACCCCAAGGTTCAGTGTTGGGTCCTATATTATTTAATTTATTTATTAATGATATATAGGACAGGATTAATAGCACCATTTCTATTTTTGCAGATGACACTAAGCTATGTAGTGCTGTGCAGTCTATGGAAGATGTCAATAAAATACAAGCTGACTCTGAGTGATTCTGCATCAACTTGGCAAATGAGGTTCAATGTGGATAAATTTAAAGTTATGCATCTTGGTAGTAATAACCTCTGTGCTTTCATATGTCCTAGGGGATGTAACACTGGGAGAGTCACTTATAGAGAAGTATTTGGGTGTCCTTGTAGATCATAGATTGAATAAGAGCATACAGTGTCAATCAGCTGGTTCTAAGGCCACCAGGATATTGTCATGCATTAAACGAGGCATGGACTCGCGGGGCAGGGATGTAATACTACTACTTTACAAAGCGTTGGTGCATCCTCATCTGGAATATGCAGTTGAGTCGGGTGCACCAGTCCATAGAAAGGACGCACTGCAGCTAGAAAAAGTACAGAGAAGAGTGACTAAACTGATAAGGGGCCTGGAGGGTCTTAGTTATGAAGAAAGATTAAAAGAATTGAATTTATTTAGTCTTGAGAAGAGACGTCTAAGGGGGGACATGATTAACCTATACAAATATATAAATGGGCCATTCAAAATATACGGTGAAAAACGGTTCCATATAAAATGCCCTCAAAAGACAAGGGGGTACTGCCTCCGACTGGAGAAGAAAAAGTTTCATCTGCAGAAGCGTCAAAACTTCATTACTATGAGAACTGTGAATCTGTGGAATAGACTTCCTCAGGACGTGGTCACAGCTGGAACAGTGGACACTTTTAAAAAGGGTTTAAATGAATTCTTAAAAGTAAACAACATTAATACTTATGAAAACGTATAGAAATAAGAGTTTCATTTCCTTCTGGGATTCACGTCTCCACCTATCCTTTGGTTGAATTTGATGCACTTATGTCTTTTTTCAACCGTAATAACTATATGTAACTATATGTAATCCATTTTTTCCTGTAACACCTCATGGGTTAACAGCCAAACTAAATTCAATATCTATTTCCCTGAAACTGCAGGTTAGGCTACTTTCACACTTGCATTTGCAGGATCCGTTTGTGAGATCCGTCACAGGCTCTCACAAACAGTCATAAACTGATCAAATTTTCCCTAATGCATTCTGAATGGAAAAGGATCCATTCAGAATGCATCAGTTTGCTTCAGTTCAGTCTCCATTCCGTTTTGGAGGAGGACACTAAAACGCTGCCTGCAGCGTTTTGGTGTCCGCTTGATGGAAACTGATCCAAACGGATCCGTCATGACTCACAATGTAAGTCAACAGGGACGGATCCGTTTTGTCTGACATAACAGACAACAGATCCGTCCTCCATTGACTTTCAATGGAGTTCATGACGGATCCGTCTTGGCTATGTAAAAGATAATACAAACGGATCCGTTCAGAACGGATGCAGACAGTTGTATTATCATGACGGATCCGTTTGTGAGAGCCTTGGACGGATCTCACAAACGGATCCTGCAAACGCAAGTGTGAAAGTAGCCTTACAGAAACACCACATATGTGGTCATAAACTGCTCTATGGGCGCACGGCAGGGCTCAGAAGGAAAGAAACGTCATATGGTTTTTGGAGGGCAGATTTTGCTGGACTAGATTTTAGGTTCGTGTCCCATTTGAAGCCCCCCTTAACCACTGGATAAGGTGACAGTTTCATTGGTACTATTTTGGGATACATATGATTTTTGTGACTTTTACGTTGTTTGTGAGGCAAAGTAAACAAAAAATGGTTCTGGCACAGATTTATTTAGTTTTTTTACAATGTTCATCTGACAGGTTAGATAGATCATGTGCTATTTTTATAGAGCAGGTTTACAAAATAAAGTATTTTTGAAAAGAAATCATGTTTTTGTGTCTCTATTTTCTGAAAGCCATATTTTTTTTATTTTTTTGGGCAATTGTCTCATGTAGTGTTCAAGTCAGCTTGTATTTTATGGACATCTTCCATAGACTGCACAGCACTACATAGCTTAGTGTTATCTGGAAAAACAGAAATGGTGCTATTAACCCCTTCACCCTGCGGGTGCAGGAGCTGTACTCGCCGGATCAGCAGCACGGGCCTGGCTGTTGCCAATAGCCGGGCCCCTGCTGCATCGGCCAGCATCGCTGTGCGCGGTGATGCCAGCGGATTAACCCTTCACCCACCGCGGTCAACGCTGACCGCGGCATGTGTGGGGTCTGAGAGAGGGAGGGAGCCCCCTCTGAGCCCATCGGCCCCCCGCGCTGCGCTGGCAGGGGGCCGATGTTTGCCATGGCGGCACCAATGCCTTACACAGGCATCAGCGTCTGCCATGTAGGGAAGCCTAGGGGATCCAGCCTGCAGGCTGGGTCTCCTAGGCAACCTGCCAGCGTCTCACACAGTGAGACGCTGACAGTTCAATTCAGTACAATACAGAAAGTATTGTACTGAATTGAACAGGGATCAAACCCTGAAAACGTGAAGTCCAACAGTGGGACAAATGTAAAAAGTAAAAAAAGGTGTGTTTTTAATAATAAAGAAAATAAAGTTTCAAGTAAAAAAAAGAAAAAACGCCCCGTCACCATGAAATAATGTTTAAAAAAAAAAGCAAAAACAAAAAACACACATATTAGGTATCAACGCGTCCGTCACAAAATGCGCTATAAAAATATCACATGATCTACCACCACAGGTGAACGCCGTAAAAAAAATGTAAGAAAAAAAATCTGAGCGAAAATGGCATTTTTTGGTCACCTTCCGTCACAAAAAGTGTAATTCCAAGCGATCAAAAAGACGTAGGTACGAAAATAGTGCCAATCAAACCGTCATCTCTTCCCGCAAAAAATGACACCCTACCTGACTTGAACACTACATGAGACAATTGCCCAAAAGATTAAAAAAATATGGCTTTCAGATAATGGAGACACTAAAACCTGATTTTTTTTTCCTTTCAAAAATGCTTTTATTGTGTAAAACTGAAATAAATGTAAAAAAAGTATACATGTTAGGTATCACCGCATACGTAATAACCTGCTCTATAAAAATATCATATGATCTATGCCCTCAGGTGAACGCCGTTAAAAAAAAAAAATGCCAAAAATGCAATTTTTTTTTGTCACCTTCATCACACAAAGTGTAATTCCAAGCGATCAAAAAGTCATACACACCACAAAATGGTACCAAATGGTATCAAACTGTCATCTCTTCCTGCAAAAAATGATACCCTACCTAAGACAATTGTCCAAAAAATTAAAAAAAAATATGGGTTTCAGAAAATGGAGACACTAGATTTTTTTTTTCCCTTCAGAAATGGTTTTGGTGTGTAAAACTACTAATAATTTTTTTAAAAGTAGACATATTAGGTATCACCATGTCCGCAACAACCTGCTCTATAAAAATATCACATGACCTAACCTCTCAAGTGAACACCGTAAAAAAAAAATATCAAAAATGCAATTTTTTTGTCACCATACATCACAAAGTGTAATTCCAAGCAATCTAAAAGTCCAATATAGACCAAAATAGTACCAATCTAACCGCCACCTGATCTCCCAAAAATGTATTTATTAATGATATCGAGGACAGGATTAACCCCTTCAAGACACAGACAGTTTTCACCTTAAGGACCAAGCTACATTTTTCAAATCTGACATATTTCACTTCATGTGGTAATAACTCTGGAACGCTTTTACTTATCTAAGCGATTCTGAATTTTTTTTCTCGTGACATATTGTACTTCATGGTAGTGGTAAATTTGAGTCAATATGTTTCACCTTTATTTATAAAAAATTTCCAAATTTACAGAAAATTTGGAAAAATTCATAATTTTTTAAATTTGAATGTCTCTGCTTTTAAAGCAGATTGTGATACCTCATAAAATAGTTGTTACTGTACATTTCCCAGTTTACATCATGTTGGCA
Source organism: Rhinella marina (assembly GCA_900303285.1). Taxonomy (NCBI): domain Eukaryota; kingdom Metazoa; phylum Chordata; class Amphibia; order Anura; family Bufonidae; genus Rhinella; species Rhinella marina. Next base: position 1,253 of record ONZH01018682.1, on the reverse strand, counting down.
CCATTTTGTAAACATCATTTTATTTTTCAGGAAGTTAGAAGGCTTAGAATTTTAGAAGCAATTCTTAAAATTTTTAAGAAAATTTCCAAAACCCACTTTTCAAGGACCAGTCCAGTTATCAAGTCACTTTGTGGTGCTTACATAATAGAAACCACCCATAAATGACCAATTTCAGAAACTGCACCCATCAAGTTAATCAAAACTGATTTTTACAAACTTTCTTAACCCTTTAGGTGTTCCACAAGAATGAAAGGAAAATGGAGGTGAAATTTCAAAAATTCACTTTTTTTTTGCAGATTTTCCATTTTAATCTATTGTCCCTGTAACACAGCAAGGGTTAACAGCCAAAGAAAACTCAATATTTATTACCCTGATTCTGCAGTTTACAGAAACACCCCACATGTGGTGGTAAACTGCTGTAGGGGAACATGGCAGGGCACAGAGGGAAATGAGCGCCATATGGATTTTGGAGGGCAGATGTCGCTGGGATAATTTTAAGTTGCCATGTCACATTTGAAGACTTTGAAGACCCCCTGATGTACCCCTAGAGTAGAAACAACATATGTAACCCAAAATAGTACCAATCAAACCGCCATATCTTCCTGCAAGAAATGAGAACCTACCTAAGACAATCGCCGTAAAGATAAAATCAATATGGCTTTCAAAAAATGGAGACACTAAAACATGATTTCTTTTTCTTCAAAAAAGCTTTTATTGTGTGAAACTGAAATAAATGTAAAAAAGGAGACATATTAGGTATCTCCACGTCCGTAATGACTTCCTCTATAAAAATATTATATAACTTACCCCCTAAGGTGAACACTTGTGAACACACAAATAAAAATAAAAACTGTGCAAAAAATGCAATTTTTTTGTCACCTTTCGTCACAAAAACTTTTATAACAAGCGATCAAAAAGTCAAACACACCCCAAAATGGTAGCAATCAAACCGTCATCTCTTCCCGCAAAAAATGAGCCCCTACATAAGATAATCGCCCAAAAAAATAAAAAATGGAGATGCTAAAACATGATTTTTTTTTTTAAAAAAAGGTTTTATTGTGTAAAACTAAAATATATATATATATATATATATATATATATATATATATATATATCTCAAAAAGTAGACATATTAGGTATCACCGCGTCCGTAAAAACCTGCTCTATAAAAATATCACATGATCTAACCCCTAAGGTGAATTTCATAACAAAAATAAAATAAAAACTCTGCCAAAACGACAATTTTTGCCACA